>QNGE01003886.1:15693-27018 GCA_008508345.1 Paragonimus westermani | reverse complement strand
GAGGTAAACATTAGGGAAGAACAGGCAGGGTTTCGCCCCGGGCGGGGATGTGTAGATCACATTTTCACTCTTCGTCAAATTTTGGAGCAGCGTCATGTGTACCGCCGGCCAACAACTGTTGTATTTCTCGACTATAAAGGTGCGTTCGATTTAGTGGATCGATCTACACTTTTAAAGTCGCTTGAACGCCGAGGTGTGCCGACCAAGTACGTGAACATACTGTCGGCACTCTATTCCCATACTTCAGCTCAGGTTAGGGTTTACGGTGAACTGTCTGACAGTTTCAGCACCATGAGTGGCGTACGTCAATGCTGCCCGCATTAACCATTTTTGTTTAATCTCCTCGCAATGCTAGACGCTATTTCGCGTTCTGCTAAATACATCGGAATGCGCTTTGCAACCTCAAAATGTAAACTACTTCTGCAGGATTGTTGTGATCACGTAGATTTCATGTTAGATAACGTAGTCATGGAGGTTGTTGACTGATTTGTATACCTGGAAAGCTGCATCAGCGTGCGCATTTCTGAGGCTAGAACGGTATCCGCTAATCGGGGGCATCTCTAGCGACAGAGAGGTATTTCTCTGAAACTTAAAGGTCGCGTATATAAGACAACGGTGAGGGCCGTATTACTTTACGACAGCGAAACCTGAGCGCTCAGGGTAGAAGACGTGAAACGTTTTCAAGTATATGATCACCGCCGTCTGCGTTCGGCCGCTCGTATCGGGTGGCACCAGCGTGTAAGTAACGAGGAGGTTAGAAGGCGGGTGTTTGGTAGTGATTGTCAAACGAGTTCAATCCCTAGGCCTGCACAGGCTTAGATGTTAAGGTCGTGTATTATGGAAGCCAGCCAGTCATCTTCCGCACGCGGTAATGTTCGCCGACACTGCGACCGACTGGTGTAAGGTGCGAGGTGGTCAGATAATGACCTGGCGTAGGGAAATGAAGTCGTTCACGAAGGGGTTGGCCACTGTAGATCGAGTTCGTCCCCCGGGCTGGGGCCCTCGCGACACAGAGTCGGTGGCCGAAGACTTTAGGTGAGATGGTGGCTAATCGAGCTCAGCGACGTGAATGTTGTCGTTGTTTGGCCGAGTTGTCTGTGAAGTGGGTGCATTTAATGACGCGGGGCAGTGGAAGCCGTAAGGAATCTGTCTTGCTGATGACGTCTTACCTTAAGTTGTGGCTCGGTTGCTTGTTTGCAAGGTGTAAATATTGACGTACTTATTTTCAGTAGTTAGGTCCCTTCCTGTCCCTTTCTTTTTCTTTCTCCCATCCTATATAGGGTTTGCTTTTTCTTCATGGTTGCCTGGCTGTTAAGCATTAGTGTGAACCACTGATGTATTGTTGTCTATGATGATGGTTTGCACAGAATTAGATGATTGGACCAGACATTAAGGATGCCAGCTAGTGACTGAGCTCTCTGCTGATGTTGGCGTAAGGCGCCAGGTGGGCAGAGAATGAGCTGGCACAGAGCAATGAAATCGTTCACCAGGTGATTGATCACTGTGGGTCGGGTCTGCATGGCGGTTTGTATATTGATTCATACAGCAAGTGTCTGAAAACCTTGAGAGAGTTAAAGACTGGCCGGGATTACCGGCATGAATGCCGTTGTTGTTCAACCGAGCTGCCTGTGACGCAAATGCATTTACCGAAACGAGGCAGTAAAAGCCTAAGTTAGACTTATGGCTCGGCTGTTCTCGGAAGGTGTGGGCACCTTGATGTTGAACGATTGAGTACAGATACAGTTATTCTCAATAATTAGGTCTCCCTCACTCCCTTTTTATTTACTCGGGCTTACCTTTTTCTCTATGCTTGTATGACAGCTAAGCATAGACACAAACGACTGGTGTATTCCTGTTCCTGAAAATGGTGACATGCTATTTTATAAACAGCCATAAGCATTATTTCAAGCGTTTTGTGACATAAATCTTAAGCTCGGGCTTTTCAGTCGCTTCGGGCTGTCTGACAGTTGGCGAGCAGCGTGTTATATTCACTCAGTCAGTTCTACTGTTTGTACGGGTCTGCTAAGGGGCATTCTATCACCGACAGTTACCACTTCTTCCAGTAGTCCTCAGTACCCTGCTGCCCACAACTGAGGCCGCTGATTGGCTTCAAGGCTAAACTCCGGACAACGACAGACTTAGCAAAAACCACAACCAACTAATAAGATTGAAGCCCAGGTCAACTCAAAGAGGTAAACGGGTGATTATATCGAAGTAAATGAACTGACTATCGTGTGTTATGCTTGATTTGTTGACTATCCAGCTTACCACACCCAATTCGACCAGTCGGTCTTGACCGGCAACAGTGACACGACATTGTTTAAGTGAAACGAATATCTTCGTGGCCGTCAAAAACGCGCAGTTTTTGCAAACAAGAAGTAGAAAACTGCTCGTGTTTTCGTCACAACAGGTCGCGTGTGGATTCCAGGTAACTGGCAGAATAAATCAATTGGTGCTATCCATTTGCGAATCATACGACCAATCCGCTTCTTCGATCTTGCTCAAGAGAACGTTCCCGAAGTTTAATCTATACGGTTTTGGAATCTACCTACAATCTAAATGTTTTTCCTAGGTCATTGGCATATGCAAATGAATGAGGAGTGGAAAGAGTGATCAGCAGCGTTCAGTTGATGTGCACCAGACATAAAGTGTACGCAACCCCCATCTGCAGTAAACTGAAGTACGTACGCCTTCATCATGTCTGCCCAAGTGAACGCTGGTGAATAAAAGTTGTTCTTCCATTAACTGGTTTCCAAGTGAGCCTGCATCCTCGCGACTTGGTATGACCGCGCAACCAAGCAATAAAGTAGTCGGGGCGAGTTAGTTCTCAAAAAGAACGCTTCCTCTCTCATTTAATAACGATAATTGAGATAAGTTTTTGTGGGAATTACTCCTGTGGATAAGCTCCATGATGCGTTATGCCCTATCTACTACCATGGCTTCGGGAGCATCTGAAGTTGCACAGTTCTGAGAGTCGTCTGATCAAGACGATCTTATAAACTTCCTAAAGAGATGAGGCCGGGTGATCGTGTAGGTCATGACGAACAGTAACTAATGGGCGAAGACTTAATGTCTAAACAAAACAGTATGGATGGACTGGGATAGCACAATCTTAAAACGTCACTGTAGATGAACGACATTAAGAATGTGCTGCAGGAAGTCTTTGTAAGTCGAACCGCTGATAAAGTGATCCACGAAGATCAACATTCACCTCCGGTTGACACACACACGTTGTCCTAAATTGTAGGAGTGTTCAATGAATAGGTTGTTTTTAAGTCGTCACATGCACGATCTCCATCGAACTATTAGGGGCGAGAATGACTCACTAACCAGAAAAGCTCTACTTTTGTTGGTCAGCATGGCATTGTGCTCAACCTAGCAAACGCATGGTGGTCGAATGTAGGACTGGGTGCGAAAGGATAAACGACCGATGTTACCCAGTAAATGTCGCGTGAATCATCTGCACTGAGAATTAAATGACGACAAACTGTTTTGGTCGATCCGAATGAGTAGATGCTCGGCGAGTGGGTTATCGTGAAAATGTAGCAAGACTGCACAGAGAGAACAGTGTACTTTGCTCACATTTATGATCCCCACAAACTAAGCGTTGCAAACTAGTCTGTCTATTTTTCGTCCAGCCAGTTAGAAGAGGGTTGGACCATCTGGGATATTTAGGATTTGCTCAGATCAGTCAAACATTCACAGAGTGTATCGGCCAACGCGACAGTGCATGCATTAACACTAGTGCTGTGATATCTTCAGCACATTATGAGGCAATGTAGCATCAGATGAACACACAACAACGAAAAGTTTGCCAAAAGTAGCCACATGAAAATCAACCAGTGAAAGCGTCTTGAGCGCTATGAAGTCCTGTAGAATACCAAACCCGAGTGGTAGAAAGAAAGATATGCCAGAGGCCGCATATCAAGAAACCAGCAACTCAACCAGTGTGCACCCACGACTCCGAAGTAATGACACATATCCGACAGTCTATGTTCTCTAATATGCATTTCGAAAACTACTTGGATAAAAAGTAAGTGACAAAGCCCAAATGGGAAATACTCATAAACCAAAAAGAGAACCTTGAAACCGTTCCATACAATGAATACACAGCGGACGCAGTTTGACTAATCTTGTGCAGATAGACAGCAACAAACAATCCATTTCTCCGCAGCAATCTATTTTGACTGTAGATAAGCATTCACCTTATCAAGATCGCAGTTTCGGTCGATAAACATCAGCCAATACTTACGTTAGAAGCAATAATACATAAGCATACCGAATTCACGTCCGCTCAACGTTATAACTAAGTGCACAGGCAAATAAGTCGAAACGACAAACAACGCAGTAGAAAGATTAGTTTGTCAAAGAAAAAATCATTTTCTGTATAAACTCCTTCTCCTTTAATCCACTGAAACGGCTGACCTCTCTTCCATTTTTTATGGCAATCACAGTTGGGACGGCAGATATCTGTGAAACAAAAGTGCACACAACAGAAATTCAAGTTAGTATGTGGAGCTAAAACAACCCCCAAATCACAGTTTTTCATTCAGTTGAACAAAGAAGAGAAAATTAGGAATAAAACAACCAACAGAGCATCGGCCGTATCAGCCGATACATATGCGATCCTGGATACAAAATGGATGGAGGATGTGTTGCTTCGCCTAATCCGTACGAATTCCATAACTGCACTGTTTTGGCTCGAACTCGTTGCCCTCATGAGGACAAACACACCAACCGAGAATGGATAAAACAATGTGATGCTGCCCCGGACGTCTCGGTAAAGATCACTCACAGGATATCTGATGAATACCAGTAAATTATCTGTTCAATATTTCTCACTCGTCCCCACCCGCAGTCTTTGTTTGTCCATCCGGCTGAACACGATTCTACGGTGCTCGGTAAGTTGACTGACAATTAATCAAAACGACTGACGGCCGACTGAAATGTGGATAACTAGTCACAATTCCACTCTATAAACCTGGACAGACGGCATCAGGATGTTCACGACAAAACGCGACAGAAGTTCAGTCCATGCACGATCTGATATTTTGGCAAGCTGGAGAGAGTGTACCAGCTTACCCTTGATCACACAGTTGAAATGACAAACTGCAAGAACAGTCACTTAAAATATGGAATTACTGAGGCTATTCCTAACACCGATAGACCGCAGCTTTGTTCACAAAATTAACACACTTGGTGCAGGTTGACAGGTGGGGAGAACGCTGTTCGAAAACACCGTTTGCTTGTATCTTCCGCACGCATTGTAAGCTATTCACCTATTCGACTAGTGAGCACCTCGACGATGCTGCAGATGACAAGGGTTGCTGAATTTACTGTGGGGGGTTTGTAATCCTTACAGACGTGTCGTCATCAGTATACGAAACCGGTAGAATGACACAACTCAGGTATATGAAGCATACAGTGGCAGCAAATGGCTTGACTGTAACAGCTTGTAACAGTGAGGTGCGGGCGGCGCGGAATGGAATTGTGGGCACCGTGGGTCGTAGTGAAGTAACCACGTGGCGCCGAGACAAATGCGTAGAACGTTTCCGACAGTTAAATCTTCAACGTGCTCACGATGCATTGCCAACCCGCGGATGACGAGTAAGATGAGCGCAAGTTAAGCCAACCAATTCTTTCGCCAATATCAACCGGAAACCCTAGCCATTTCGGTAATCATCGGCTATTCCTTTCAGAAACTTGTTATGACGAACTTTAAACCTCTTTTTTCTTCAGCTTCGCTTCCGAACTGTATGATGAAGGTTTGTTTGGTCTTCAATCTAAATTTAAATTTTCCTTCAGCATCCTAATCCCACTTGGGATGTATCGATAATTACTGGTGTAATAAAACTGCCTTGCTTACATGTTCAACATTGGTTTGTCTTTCTAAAGCTGAACTTGTCATTGGAGTCTTCGTATTGTTTTGTTTTTGAGATAAGGGTATACTTTTATACTGGCCCACAATCTTGCTAATTATCACCAATTGGCTGGACTGTAGAAGCTTCCATTCACATGACTCTCGGTCTTATTCCTTATTGGATACGGGGTGTGTAAATGAAACCAAAAGTGATGCAAGCCGCTTGTGATGGTGCATGTGCGCAGGTGTCCATTGGCCTCGGAAACTGTGACAGGCCAACCTGAGGACGGATGTCACCAATCAGGATCAGAATCAACCAAATATTGTACAGACCAGTCCTGTCAGTGATCAGGAAAGGTACGCCACCCGCATAATCGATGTCAGCCCGCTCACCACCTCATAGAGCCCCACTCCGAAATCCTTGTGATTTTTGAATGCTTCTTTCAGAATATCCTCTACCGCGCAATTAGGTTAAACGCACCTGGCCAACGCCGTTTGAGGGGAGGAATGCATTGCACTCAGAAGGAGCAAGAGGACAGGTTGAAAAATTAGTATACTTTAACGCAACTGGTCTACGAAGAAGATAGACCCAGACAACATGACAGGTAAGCAGATTGAAAACAGTTTTTTGATCAAAACAGCTGACGATCGTTGATGGAAAAGAATGCGGGTGCCACAGCAACTGTCAGAGAACGAGAATACAGCTTAGCATCCATCAGAACGTTGGAAGTCTGCCAGTTATTCTTGTACTTAGCACCTTGTTTCAGTGTTGTGGTTACGACACGGTAAAAAATGATACGTACTTCTGTGGTTTTCGCAATTTTGTTATGGAGCCACTTTTAATTGGAGTGAGCATTTGCAAGTTTCAATGAGGGCACATCTTTTTAGTATCCCGCATAAAATAAAAGACTGCGGTTGATGCTGCTGCATCAGTAAAATTGTACAAACGGAATGTAATGCCACCAAACGTAGTCGTTCCCCCCAAGTACATTAACTGGAGGTCAGCCAAACAATTAGAACATCTGGACAAATAATCATGTTTAAGAACAGTATATTCTAATTCTGACTTCGTAATCCAGTTCCGAGGTCAGCAGGAAGAACATTAGAACCTAGATGTTGGGTGGGTGGGAAAACCGCTTTAATTTGAGAGGGAGGGGTGCCGGGTGTACCCTAACTAAACCCACCAGTTACATTGTTCGTGATGAAGGAGTGGAATGCTTCATAGATAAATTGCAATACGTCCTCAAACAATCACACAGAGACAATACAGTAGAATCGTACAGACCTGTATCGCAGCCCTTTCGAATAAAACAAAGGCTGATACGGGGAATGGAAATATAGAAAAATGCATGCAAAAACCACCTGACAACTCGCCAGTTAGCAAAGAACTGTGGTTGGACCAATCATATATGGCATCTCTAGATAACATCTGATGAGTGCCAGGTAGAAGCCTAACTTGATGCCAAGGAAATCCATAGCCGACGGATTGAAAGACATGCCTAAAGGGGACACGTAGTGAATGGGTGACGGGTTCAGTTGCAAGGAAAAATACATCGCCATTATGACTACCAAACAAATGTGCAAATTCGGGGACGTCGTGATAATAAATTACGAACTGCTAGTGCAGTAGATGAAGACCAAACTAAACATACGTTCCTAGGCAATCCATTCAAACAAGATCAGCAAATTACTCCGCTGGATGGCGGATAACAGCAGTGATAAACTGAGAGAAATTCACCCTATAATTCATTCAAACACCGTGAAGATGGGAATACCGGATGCACACGGCTGGGACCAAGCATGTTCTCAATAAATTCAGTTAGTGTGGCCAATAAGTCTAACCGCTTTCCACTAGTGACTTTGCTCCCGAAGCCCATTGTAACTGGTAATTTCTTCGTCCACCCTTGTTCGCATGAAAACGGCATTGGGCTCCATACTACACTTGCACCATACACGTATTCAAATATGTTCGTATACTTGTCACCACGGCAAGAGGAACTCGAAATGGTGACTCAAATGAATGTTACAGCTGGGTGACACTACCGATTCAGATGTTGTAAGACGCTTTCTTGTATTTACACATGCATTGTGGTGATAAAAACCCACCTTGTATTTGGCTGCGATGGAATCATGCTTATCTACGTCCACCTTGGCTAGAAGCATACGATCCATGTAAGACTTCATTACCTCATCCAATCGCGGACCAAGAAGTTTACAAGGGCCACACCTGTTTGTGTAGAGAAAGTAATTGGAATGCGATTAAGCGATGGGAGGCGACCGACAATCGAAGACGACGGGAACCACAGTATCACAACACAGGCATGTAAATCTTTACATCAGTCTACACGATGCGAGTGAGACAAGCAGTGATCAGTTTAAGTGCGAACGGTCGCAAAAGCTTAGTGATGTCGGTAGATGGCCGAAACAATGCTTAATAAATACGACATTGCTAGCTATAAAGTTCTTGTTGTATTCAAACTGGAATCACTAGCTACTTTGGATATTTGCTCACACATAGTAACAGATCAAAAGTAATCACGTTAATTCAACCCAGTCCAACACATCGGCTTCAAACATGATATTCATGTGTGAAAACGAGTCGTTCACCAGACATTCTGACAATATATGATACAATCGGTTAAGCTAAACATAGGGCAGTCTGTGGTTTCAAAAGTCGGAGGCCATAGTCGTTCGGACAGTCAATAGTTGCGAAGTTTGAAGTTAAAACTAGGACATCAAACATAACAACTAACAGCAAGGTTGTGACATAAAAATGTAAAACTATGACAGGTTGCAACAGCTCACAAGAGGGGTGTGGGCTTCTAGACCAATGTTCCCAAAAGAGGGCAATGTGTGGATATGAGGGACCGATAAGAGGAAACGGAATGAGCAGGAGGAGATGGAAAGGCATCCTCAGTTTCCTAATAGTTCCAGCCTGATGTTGGTAGACTGATACGGTTGCACAAAGTTCACCCACCTTAGTGACCTTATGTCGGAATCCTTATATCCTTAAATAGGAATCTACTGGGTGATGCGTTCGGTTACCGCTTTTTGCAATGGTGGTTTAATGCACGTAAAGTGAAGTGGCAACGTCGATGCGTTTAGGAAACCAACGTGAAGATGACGAAGCGATTAAGACGCTAATGAAGTGGTGCGAAGATGAGGTTTGAAAACAATTTTGTAGGCCACCGCTTTCGAAGGATTAGTTTTATTTTATAACACATAGCGGCTATCAAAAAGAAGCACGTAGATTAAAAGTACACATGTCGAAGCATACAAACCAAACACGCACTTGTGCTGGCCTAAGAAGCGGCTAACAAATTTGAATGACGGTCACACGGTCTTCAATATCGAAATGATAAAAGCGGATGTGAAAAATGGAATATCAAATAAACACTGCACAACCACACATTTTGCCCAACATTAAACCGGAACAATTCATTCCCGTCTGCGAAGTTTTACTCGCACAGTGAAATAGACACTGCAATAACCTGACAAACGCTGACAATCTTTGGAGATAGCAAATAAAACACGAAATTTTGGTTTAGATGATGTCGACGTTACAATGCTCTTCAAGTTGTTTCTTACAATACGAAACATAATGACGATTCTAAACAGTGAGAGGACAAAACGGTCGCAGAAACAACCTGACATTCGAAAGAATTGCCTACAGTCAACAACGTCATCAACTCCATTTTTCGCGCAATATACTTAACCACACATAAACAGCACGAAACAGACTAAGAAAAGAATGATACGATGTAGTTAAAACATACCAGGTTGCATGAAAATCCACAAGCACAGGTCTTTTGTTATTCACAACACGTTTTTCAAAATCTGCCTCATCCTGAATATTTGTTATGCCACATTCAGAAACTTCACTACTTAAACAGCGACTAAAAGTCTAACAGTATGAGAGTAAACAATATTAATAAAAGGCTTTAGGAGGCACCTGCCCCAACCTGGACGCTCCAAGGAGTGATCGGGATAATCTGAAACAGGAGTCGACAAGTCATTCAATGAGGAGCGGTACCTTGCGAATGCAACTGTCGTGATGAGCATAGCTGAAAAACAAGGATAAGCTGGTTACAACGGCTGAGTTAAGCTAGCCAAGATATCTAAATCTGTCAAATGAACATAAAGAAAAATGAGTTGGCAACAATAAAAACGCCATAAATTGGGCCAACAGGAGTGTACCTGTTCTGGTTAGTTCGAACAGATACCTGAAGATGGAAGTCAGAAAACTAGTGACCTACTATTACAATCGATTGGCTGAGCACAAAGTATGCAACTTTGGAACCAAAAGTTTAAAAAAGTGGACTACGGTAATTGACGCGGAATGCCGGTCATGAAACAGATTGACGAACTTCTTAGAGAGAAACGGGGAAATATTCACTTTCAAACTACTTATTTTCTGCCACCATGGGATGTATGGGTTGCTAGAATGTCCAACTTCAGACGGGAGGAGTCAAGGTAGCCAAAGGTCGAATATATTCAATCAGCTTGATTACTAGGTCTTCCGCAGGCATATGTTCAGTGTTTTTTCAGCAGATAGGCGGTGTTTCTTCTCACGTTCATCAAGGAAAAGGCCACTAGGGGCAAAAGTTGAAGCACTTGCAACAAATACACCCGTCAGGTTAATATTGAGAAGCTCGGGATGATCAGAAATCAACGACAGCTTGATTGTGCTGAGGCCAGCATGGTGCGCAAGTGACCAGCATTCATCGGTATCCTTCGCCGGGTCGCTTTGCTAGCGTGAATACTTGTGCATTACATAAAAGGAAGGGTTGCAGCGGCTTATTAGGCCTAAAAAAGAATAGCTATTAGATCACAAGATGGATGAATCCTCTGAAGTTAGGGGGCATGGACAGAAACAGGTTGCCGGTCGCGACGACCGATTATAAATATCACAACTTATTGAGCGGACACAGAGGACACGCTGCACTTTGTGTGGGAGGCAAGCGAAATAGTAGCTAAATACTTCGATGTATCGTCAACTACTTAAGTAAACCACCACAGGAGAAAAGGCGCACGGTATTAGGTCAGTAACCTGTTTGGAGATTACCAGGGCTGCCTTGACAATGGGTGGTAGTATCGGGGATGTGTAGATCACATTTTCACTCTTCGTCAAATTCTGGAGCAGCGTCATGTATACTGCCGGCCAACAATTGTTGTATTTCTCGACTATAAAGGTGCGTTCGATTCAGTGGATCGATCTACACTTTTAGAGTCGCTCAAACGCAGAGGTGTGCCGAATAAGTACGTGAACATACTGTCGGCACTTTATTCCCATACTTCAGCTCAGGTTAGGGTTTACGGTGAGCTGTCTGACAGTTTCAGCACCATGAGTGGCGTACGTCAAGGCTGTCCGCTGTCACCATTTTTGTTTAATTTCGTCATAGACGAAATAATGGAGGATTGTCTCCGGCACTCACCAGATGCCGGCGTGGACCTCCTACCTGGTG
>QNGE01003885.1:12594-64920 GCA_008508345.1 Paragonimus westermani | reverse complement strand
AAAGGTCGTGTATATAAGACAACGGTGAGGGCCGTATTACTTTACGGCAGCGAAACCTGGCCGCTCAGGGTAGAAGACGTGAACCGTCTTCAAGTAGTTGACCACCGATGTCTGCGTTCAGTGGCTCGTATCGGGTGGCACCAGCGTGTAAGTAATGAGGAGGTTAGGAAGAGGGTGTTTGGCAGTGATTGTCAAATGAGTTCTTTTGTTCAATCTCTACGTTCGCACAGGCTTAGATGGTTAGGTCACGTATTAAGGATGCCAGCTAGTCGTCTTCCACACCGAGCACTATTCGCTGACACTGCGACCGACTGGTGTAAGGTGCGAGGTGGTCAGATAATGACCTAGCGTAGAGAAATGAAGTCGTTCACGAAGGGGTTGGTCACTGTGGGTCGTGTTCGTCTTCCGGGCTGGGGTCCTCGCGACTCAGAGTCGGTGGCTGGAGACTCTAGTTTAGATGGTGGCTATTGGGGTGTGATTGTTGTCGTTGTTTGGCCGAGTTGCCTGTGAAGTGAGTGCATTTAATGACGCGGGGCAGCGAAAGCCGTAAGGAAGCTGTCTCGTTGATGACGCCTTACTCCCATTGGCAACTCGGTTGTTTGTTTGCAAGATGTAGGCACCTTGATGCTGAATGTTTGAATATGGACGTAGTCATTTTCAGTAGTTAGGTCCCTTCCCGCGCAACTCTTTTTCGTTCTCTTTTCCTCTATAGGGTTTGATTTGTCTTCATTAATGTGAACAGCTGTCAGCTGTGATGATGATTATGATGCGCTCGATGTTTAGCCCTTTCCATTCATCTGTTTGTTTGTAAACCGTGTATATTCGGTTACGATGCTCGGAATAATGTAGTTTAGTGAACGTGACCCATGAAGTGACGAACGGAGATGAGAAAACGATGTTGAAATATTTTCTGTTATCATACATTCTCCCTTGCATCCGTACATTGTCAGCCCTAAAGGCCGATTCGATTAAGCAGCTTGTTCACCGCTTCTGTGCTGTGTTTAGATACTACATCGGTGTTGGTTAAAACTGGTCAAAATCTTGGTTCACTTGTGACAGTTTGTTTTTTGTTTGTGAAGCCTAATCAGTGTTTGAAGTAGTTTTGGTTTGATCTCGCACATTCTGCGTGGCTGCCTATTCTAATGCAAGTTTGTCTCTTGGAGGAATGCAATCGGAAGCGGTGCATACGCATCTTACACACAAATCGGAGGGCCAATCTGACTGCCAATGTGAATCCACGTAGCTTGCCTCGTTAGGAAATAAGGGCGAATAGAAGAGGAAGCAGAAAAAGAAGACAATTCATACAAAGCAGACTTCTGGTCCTATCTTTCAGTTTTTATAGCCGGCGACATCTTTTGGGTATCATTCTAGGAGGACGGTTACAGCCATTTACGGATGACCCTGATACCACCATGTGCTAAATTATGGACTGCTTAAGGTCTCCCGTACTTTACTCAAATAAACTCACCGTACTAATGCGCTTGTTAGCCAGAATATCTAAGATTACAATGCTTTTCATGGAGAGTGCTTGCCTTAGTACCTCAAAAGCACGTAACCGAAAGATCTTACATCAGGGTTAGTGTTTGGGGGCGTTATTTACTGTAAATTGTCTGAAAAAAGCTCGCTGATATGCCTGAAAATAGTGTTGCTGTTATGTTTTGTTACGCCTCACTTATTCCAACTGTTCTGAAACAACGACGCCATACTGTTTGCGGCAGTCTGTTTGATGTCCATCCCCTAGGAACATCAAGGTACTCAGACCTCACTGTGCAGACTGTGCGAACACACTTGACCCTGTTCATCCTCGATGTGAACAAAACTGGATAGCTCCACTTTAGCCCGTTCCCGCTGAGTACGTATGTATGTATGTTCGTTATTGTCACTTGCCCAACTGATTGATCCATTCTTATGGGCAATATTTGTTCATTGTTTGGTTGGTTCTTGAAGCTTGCATTGCATTACCTTAATTGTTGTCTTTTTTGTGCCCCTATTCTTCGATAGATTTTATTCAGAGTGGTTCCCTTACAAATGTTTTAGTGACGAAGTTTTGCATGCGTTTAATATGTTCTTACTCTTTGAGCTATGTGCCCTCCATTGGGTGCCTTCTAAGCTCACTGGTGATTTTTTCTTTCTTGCAGAATACAACTCGAAGCGCTCAACTTTTGTTCTGACGGATGTCAGGCCATTGCAGATACTGGTACATCCTTGATTGCTGGCCCTGTAGAAGAAGTTAATCGCCTTAACACGGCTTTGGGAGGCACTCGTATGCCAGGTGGTACTTGGATGTTGGACTGCTCCAAAGTGAATGAGCTACCATCGATCGATTTCCTGATTAGCGGTAAAAACATGCGTTTGGATGGACCGGATTACGTGTTGCAGGTAACTTCCTTCGTCGCTGCTTGTGATAGAGGGCCAAAGTATGTTCTTTTTCAAAAGCTCATCAAGGTATTTTACCGGCAATGGTTTCTTGTCATTGTAAGGGCTAAAAGCCTGCGGATTGATTCGATCTCAGGCCCAATCAACGCCCGTGAAGTAAACTAGGGAGATTCAGTTTGAAAGCCGTTGTCTCGCCTGCGATTTTTTCACTGTCGTTATTCATGGAATCACTGTGGTTGCGGCACCAAGTTATCGCTTACTGTCCTATCTAGGTTCAGACGAACTGGCAATGCTAAAGGTTCACGCCACTTCAAGCGTCGCTTAACGGAAGAAACTGGTGGAACTCTAACTGGTCTCGCACCCTTGATATCGATTAAGCACCGACTGTGTCACGCCTGTGTTTTTTGTGAAAGTTTTCATGGGATCATTTGTTTGCTAACCCAACATGGATAGCCAAAATGTGCATAGAGTTCATCGTTCGTGAATTCGACGAGCTTGTGAAGTTTAGGAGGAAGACTTAACTATCTACACGTCCATTTTCACAATATCATTTCTTGCTGTAACTTACTTCAACATGTAATGGAGTTCAGTCAGTTAGACGCTGAAAAGCATGCTAATTTCCAAGTGTTCACTTAACAGGCATGTTTTCACGTTCAACTTCCAGTTTTCCATAATATAGGAGTGGGCAGCCTTAATACTGTCCTGTCTGTGAACACCTATTCCGGTTGCTATAACAAATGTTGGATTACCGTAAAACTGCTGGGAACTTCACGGGTCCCTGGCAGAACTTTTAAGCGTGGACTGATATTTGGTATGGTTTTGCGTAACTCGTTGCATACCGTTCACATCGTGGAAGCTGTACTGTCCAGTACTGACGTCCGAAGAAACCACAATCCTGTAAAAGTATGTGTATAGGCTGTCGTAATAAAGTGCCTTCTCCGTCTCATTTGAGTATTATCCGAAGTGCAGAAATTAGAAATTGAGGGTAGAAACAGTGATTGCTCATTAGTGCTACCAGCACTACACTACCCAGACACACCTGAACGCTTTTACTTGACTGTTGCTTTTTGGGGACTCAAGAGTCTTAGAAAAAGCTCACCGCCTAAATTTCTATTTTCATTCATTTCTCTTGACGTGCCTACAGCTGCGCTCTTTTGGCAGAACCGTCTGTATCAGTGGCTTTATGGGTATAGACATACCCATAGGTCCATTGTGGATCTTAGGGGATGTATTCATCGGCAAGTTTTACACCACATTCGACGTTGGTCGCTCTCGTGTAGGATTTGCTTCTGCCAAACGTCCGGTCTCGAGTTCCATTCCGCACACGTTGCCAATGACTCAATTGCAACCCGCTCGTCGTTTGCTGCCTGCGAGAAAACTGCCCATTCCTGAGAGGTCTTTTGTGTTTTCGAAATTTTTTGCCACGGATTTATTATAACTGTTTTTTGCTTTTGTCACTAACCGGTCTGGACTAGTTGTGTTAGTACGCTCGGATCCATCGTCATCGTCATCAATTCACATTCTACTAATCGTTGTTTGTTTCGTCACATACATGTGCCTCTATTTTTTATTATCTTGAACTTTGGTGTTTTTGTATTTGTTAATTTGAATTATCAGCCTGGTGATATTACTAATGGTACTGTCATGTTTGTGCTACCACCACGTCTGAGCTTCTTTTACTGATCACTTTTTTTATTTCGAGAAGCTTCCGGTTGTTGGTTATTACTTTTGGCAAACTGTCTAAATTCAGGTAGTTCGTGTTGACACTTGGCTGATAGCCTTTGAATTCGAGAGCTCACCATATATCACGTTTCTAGCTGAGTTCAGTGTTGCGAGGCGTTTCCATTGAAAAACATATGCAACTCGAGCCATTGTGCCCAAGTACTTCAACATAAGAACGTGCGATTTAATCCCCGCAGCCCTTGTGGATAATATCCGCTCAGCTGGTCACATAATGTATCACGTGGTAAAGAAGATTGTAACGTAAAAGGCGGGTAGTCACATAGTTGCTATTGATCATGCCTGTTCCCAAATTTATGCCTCCCCCTCCGTAAGCGGAGTTCCTATTTGAACTGAGACATTCAACTGCCACATCAACAAGGCTGACTTATTGCCTGTGCAAGCAACAGCAAGGAAACTTGGGTCAAGTTTAGGTGATTAACTGCCATGTTCTACTACTTTCCTGTCTGTCCGTCCCCAAATGTTGAACATCCTGAGAGTCGTAAAGCATTAGTTCGTGTTTACTGGCTAGGAAATCTTGTGAAAAGTGCGTGATTGTTTAAGGTAGTAAAATCGTACCAAATGATCGTGTGTGACTGTAAGTCTTTAACCTGTAATAGATGGGTAAAGATTTGCACCAGCCACTCGTTTCACCGCCATCTGGTATGACATGAATTGAAGCGCTGGTTGACCGAGCCAAGGTTGCATGATCCAAGCCAAACAATTGTCCACATCCGGCAGCATTGTTCGGTCAACGAACGTTATTTTTTCCCCTTTGTGATGACTGTCCGTTGTGATGGCGTTGTTGGATGAAACGAGCTCGATCGCTTGCTTCAATTGTGCAGCGGTGACTGATTTTTTATCCTCAGATCCATCGTCACTTTCAGGGTACAGGGGAGTGGGAAGTAGGACGTAATAAGCAGTTCAGTAACCAAATAACAACATTTGTGTGCATTAGCACTAAACTGTTGTGCGATTTGGCGATACACATTATGGTTCACAAAATAAACCAAGCTGTCAGTGAAAAGTGCATATTGGTAAAAGGTGTTACTTGTGTGTATGCGGGAGCCTCAGTTCGCTCAGTGCATTCTACATTCGTTTTTTATTTGGGTTTGGCAGATAAATTATCTACCTCATCCAGACGCGATCCGCAAAATAAGATTCGCGCATTACGGTGACCCAGAAAATTATTTAACGCATTCTCTCCCGAGCAATCGTATTCACGATGCTGTTCAATCCCTTTCCCACCACATGGAGTCAATTACACCGTTATTCGCATCTGCTGGGCTTGTTAGAGGAGCGGTCCAGCTGTTCGTCAGGAATAATTTTTGAAAACTCCTATTTGATGAACGTAAATCGAGGCCGTGAGAAGTCTACAACTACACTAGTTAGGATACGCACTCCGTAAAACAACAGAGCACCTGACTATTTCCACACGGCTGCCGAGGGTTAACCTAGTCGGAAACTAGGCAGTTTAACCGCTCAGCCGTGTACTGCTAAGGGGCAATGCTGCAAAGTTAGAAACCGTGGAAACATCCACATCACGGGTTGAAATCGCCATTAGATAGAATCGTGTCAAAGTCAGTACATGGCTATGTTCAACATTCTTGGCTCGTTCTAGTACTCTAAGCGTTTGTCCACTTCTCCTGTCAGGCCATTAGTGGTCTGCGCCACACTAACCGCACTCGCGAATCAAAGCCGTAAATTTCATACGCTCACCTGGTTTTCACCTTCTCTTAGTTGGAAATGGTATAAAAGTACCCCGAATCTCACCTTCATCCCCTTCGTATGTTGAGGCATGCTTTTGATTGGTCCACCGCACACCCCAGAAGGTTAGCTGAAGGTGACCGAATGGTTAACTAATGAATTCATTTTATGGTCCGTGACATGCTTGTCAGGTATTCGGATCGCAACATACAATAAAAGAAAATTCAAAATAAGGTGCATCCTTAGGTGAAATAAACGAGCAAAAAGACCGAAACCTCCAGTGCTATATTATACTCTAACCAGCGAAAAATAGGGTTAATAGCCTGCAGATTAATGAGCCCTTTGCGATAGCGACCACGTTTTCATATTTAAATTGATAGGTGAGTTAGAAAGTTATCCCCCGACTCGAAGCTCCTTGAACAATTTGTAGAAAGCGGACTGGATACCTCTGACCAAAAACTTAGCGATATGTATTGGGATGATGTCTCAGGTCATCCGTCGTTGAATAACTGCTGGAGGTTTGTTGTGAACGTCGTTACGGAAATCATCGACAAGTATATTCCGATCATGGAACCTAGACGACCCGTATGTATATACCTGTCTGAGTGCTGCACAATATAATCACTTATGTTCAAATTCAGGGGCTTATTTGTAGAAAGCGGACTGGATACCTCTGACCAAAAACTTAGTGATATGTATTGGGATGATGTCTCAGGTCATCCGTCGTTGGATAACTACTGGAGGTTTGTTGTGAACGTCGTTACGGAAATCATCGACGAGTATATTCCGATCATGAAACCTAGACGACCCGTATGTATAAACCTCTCTGAGTGCTGCATAAGATAATCACTTATGTTCAAATTCAGGGGCTGTCCAAAACTACCATGTTGCCCTACTGTTTCCATAATCAGAAATCTTTCGATTGCGCGACACTTGAGATAACCGCTTCTAATGGTGAAACTACTGAGGATCTTCGCAAATAGTATCAGATTTCATCTTTCCTCTCGTGCTGAAGAGTTATCAAGGCCGGTGTGAACTTTCAGTCGATCTCTTAGAGAGGACAAGCTTCCCAGAGTCTGGAAGGAGTACACATACCTCTGAGGGCGGTGATCGCAATGAGCTCACTAATCACCGGCCGATTGCATTATTATCAGTTGCCTAAATAGTGGGGGCGCTCGATTGACGACCAGTTACTCAAGTATTTCATTCGATTTGCATTGTTGCCTGAGAATCAACGGTGATTTCTAAAAGGTTTATCGTGGTACCAATATACTGGTTGCTCCTAGAAGTGTGGGCTAAAGCGGTCAGCCATTTTGATGAGTACCCGTGGGTAAAACGGCCGGGATTGCCCTCGGTCCTCACATTTATAAACGAAATTGCATAGTGAATAGGTACGAATGTACTGCGAAGAAGAGCGGAGACGGAGGATAAACAAAACAGTCGAAATCTCACGGAAAAGGAGAAACTAAGTTTGCGAACACGGATTCGCCATTAACTGCGACAGTGTCAAGCCTGAGTGTTCTATATTCAGCGGTGTGAATGGTGGGCAACTCCCAACCGGGTAGATGGCGCCTACCAACCTTGTTTAACAAGATGGTCCTAGATTACATGACCACCACATCGTCTGGTCGCCCCGCGGTTTCTACCGTCCTCCAGCAGCCAAACTGGATAAGGGGCGTTGTGAAAAACTCTCGATGTTTGGAGTACGTGACTTAACCAGTAATAACTGTTTTCATTATCTCGGTTATCGGACGATAACTCGCGCATTCTTCAAATGGACTGCCGACTTGTTCGCTGTTACGGCTTGTTTACTAGGTGTACGTAAACGACCTGTCCTCCAAGCCCGTGTTTCACCATTCATTGCACACCAACGCGTCCGTAGCCTTGCTCCTGTCGATTTCTAATCGGATTGGGTCATGTAATCACCTTGGTTGAACAAGTGAGCTTTAGCCTGTTTACGGTTTCGTGTAGACATTGTACACCCTACCGCCTTGTCTTTCAGTCACGTCTACTTTGCGTGCAGTTCACACCGTGCGTGTGTGCTGCTTGCTACGACACAATACTGCTGCTTAACTGTATCTACCTTTTACACTCACAATACAGTTGCATAGTCTACTCGTTACAATACACGAGCCACTTTATGATCTGTTGAATCTACGTAATACAGCACTAGCAAAGTCATCTCGCTTGATACAGACTAACTGGCGGAGATAACAGTGATAGAATACCGTGAGTCCGTATACATCTTTCACACGAGTGTATCGAGTCCTTGATTCATAGAACAGAACTGAGCACGTAGGCACATTGTGGACCCTGATTCTAATCGACAAATGGACGTTCACGTTTCCACTGGCGACGAATGCACTAGGTATTTTTGCTCTCCTAGTGAACATCTTCGCAATATTACAAGCTGATGAGATACATTACCCAGGAGGATTTTGCGGTCGACAAAATCGAGCGGTTTGCTTGCAACAACAAAGACAGCATCATTGCTAGTCCAATCTTACAACAGCACTTTACAACTTGAAGATGCAAAAGACATACCACACATACTGGGCACATCCTTTGACCGATTCATCAGGGTCTACATGTTCTCTGTAAGAGGACTAAGTAAAGCAGTGTCGCACGCATACACAATATCGACCAGCCTACTACCTGGTAGAGGCTCCAGATACTTCTCCCAGGGCATTGATCATCACAAAGTCGGGAAGTCGGATACCTCCTTCGAACACCACTTGACGTGAGGACGCTCGAAACAACTACCCATAAATGCAGGCATACAGTGACCGGTAAATTGACGTACCGCTCTGGTACTTTTCTACGGTCGGAATAGCCTCAGAGAGAGTTCCGGACAACTGAGTCAAAGGCAGACCTCGGTCTAAAAATATCCCGACCGTTGGTTTAAGAAGAGATTGTCGGTGCTCCTTTTTCTGTCGCAAGGTGAATATATGATCGATACACCCTCGACTAATTGGGGAACTTGTCCGTCCTTCTGTATGTTTTTTCTTGCTTCAGAAACCGCCGCAGTATGAGACCCTTGAGCAACTTGCATGCCATGAGGACAAGACCAATGTACCTGTGATAACATGATGCCCTAGTACCTTTCTTGCAAATGGGAATGTCTGTGAAGAAACACCAGTCATGAAACATCTCAGTCTCTCATATGGAACGAAGGAGTGGTCAGTTCAGACTTCAATCGTTCACTGCCATCTTCGAAAGGTACTGTGGAAAGGTCTGGACCTGGGACTTTGTTACGTTCTACTATTTCGAGTTCCGATGCCACTTCAGTCTCCAAGAGGGAATCCTCTGAAATGCCATAACTAGGTACACAATCTGTATTATCCAAAACGGAACAAGGTGATTCAAGTTAGCTGAACTATTCTTCGAAGTGATGTTCAGCCCATCTGTGAGATCGCCGCGACTGGCTTTAAATTTCTGAGCCACCTTTTTCACACAGTTCTAAAAACACCTTGTTGGAGGCCAGTACAATCACGAATCATGCTAAACGGTATCCGGATATTCCTGGTTGAAAATATCCCCTTTATTTTTTCTGGCCCGCCCGGAGAATTAAGGTTCACGGTCCACACGCAGACTTCTCGTAGGGTTGCATTTCAGTTCACAGTGGTCTTTCTTATATTCGTAGTCAGGCGGATCAATCGGCGTTCGTGTGTAAGTTATGCCGAAGCAGTATAATTCCACTTTTGCACCTGCGGCCTTCCTTTAAAATAGACCTCCTCACAAAGGGTTTGTATGGCTGTTCAAACTTTTTGCCCAGTGCCCGTGCGGATCATCTGACTATTGTGATCTGAGCAGTTAAACTGTCAATGTTGTATGGTATGTGTTTTGTATACCCTCCTCACTCAATTTCAAACTGAATACCTTATTTTCGTGAGCTGATAGTCTCTGAGTAAACGAACGAACAAACAGTACACGAACACCGACATGGTCTCAGTCGTAGTGGTTGCTCCTATATGGACGACAGTCTTTCATGGAATGGGACCATTGACAGCTGACGACTATATGATAAGTCTGCTTCCATGGTTGAGCTGCGCAGGGTTGTCTCACCGTGACACATTGCCGTTGTCTGTTGAACTACGCTACTCGGTAGAGTGCACACTATCATCACAGACGGCAATACATCAGTGGTTCACCCTGATGCTTAATTGCCACGCAACAATGAAAAAAAAGAAGAAGAAAAGAAGCGGACGTAACTACTAAAAACTGTCTACTTTTACATTCAAACATATGGAACCTTCAAACAAACAACCGAGCTGTAAGTAAAAGTAAGATACCATCAGCAAGACAGCTTCCATACGGCGTTCACTACCCCGCGTCATCAAATACACTCACTTCACAGACAACTCGGTCAAAGAACGAAAAGATTCACGCCACTTTAACTCGATCAGCCGTCATCTTACCTACCGTCTCAAGCCACCGACTCTGCGAGTCGCGAGGGCCCCAGCTCGGGAAACGAATCCGATTCACAGTGACCAACTCCTTCCTGAACGTAGCGTTGGCAGAGTACTCGGTGTGTCACGCGGCTAGCTGGCATCTTTAATACATGACCTCAACATCCTAATCGTGTGCAAATGAGAAAAAAGCTCGTTTGACAGTCGGTGTCCAACACCACCTTCGCCATTCGCGTGTGCCACCAACTCACACATCTGTGTTCAAATACCTGAAGACAGTTCACGTCTTCTGCCTTAGAGATACGCGCTTCTGTTTCATTATCCGCACCGCCCTCGCTAATGCAGCCTCCCAGGCATATAAACCCATCAACAACCTCCATAGATCCATTAACTAACATTATATCTATGCATTCACAGCAATTCTGTCAAAATCACGTTGCAATTTGAGGCTGCGAAGCGCATTCCAAAGTACTTAGCAGAAAGCGAAATAGCCTCTAGCGTTGCTTGTGTTGCTTGAAAGTTGTCAAACAGAAACACCTTGCTGTCAGCGCAATCAAGTTCACTCAGTCTTCCATCAGACAAAAAGCCCATGCCGACATCCTGTGAGTACCACAGACAGTCCTCCATTATTTCTCCCAATGATACTATTGTTTTCAGGATATGATGAAATTGGACAGCTCTGACGCACACCACTCATGGTACTCAAACTGTTAGACAGTTTATCGTACACTCCAACCTGAGCTGAAGTATGGGAATAAAGCGCCGCAGTATGTTCACATACTTGGTCGGTACACCCCGTCGTTTAAGCTACCCCATAAGTGCAGATCGATCCACCGAAGCGAACGCACCTTTATAGTCGGAAAATCCGGTAATTGTTGGCCGGCGGTAGATATGACGATGCTCCAGAAATTGGCGAGGAGTGAAAGTTTGATCAGTGCATCCCCGTCTAGGGCGAAAGCTTGCCTGTTCTTTCCTGTTGTCTGCCTCCCGAAGCGCATTGAATCGACGAAGCATAGTGGATATCACAGCTCTAGTAATGACTAGGGTCAAGCTAATTCCGCTATGGTTTTCATAAGAGCCCTGAACTGTTTTATCGTGAATACGGGGACTATTATCGCGTGACGCCAACACGGAGGAATGGTCTCCGTCGTGCACACAATTTGAAACAACTGAGTCAAGGCCTCTACCAACGTCTCTCCACCTTCTGTATAAAGTGCCGGCACGATACCATCCGGGTCAGTAGCCCTATTACGTTTGAGAGCCGAGATGTAATTGCGGACCTCAGCCTCAGTGGGTGGTTCCAAATTTACCGACCAGGGTGCTACATTACAAGCTTATGGTGGCAGCACAGTAGAGGCAGGAAGCTAGCTGAATTGACCCTCCAGTTGTTCTTCCCAGCGCGCTGACCTTCTGGACTTATACCGGATGAATGTGCCAACTGTCTCGCTGATAGCTTTACTGACAGACGCGCGTCTGGGACCAGTGTTGCCTGAAGAAAAAGCGGTTCCCACTAACCAAGCCTCACGATCAGCCTTAAGACTGCGTTCCGGTTTTCTACGGCTATCTCTCCTAAGATTGCTGTGTGAACTTCCAGGAGGAATGTTCCGTGTAGTTTCTAACAGCCCCAGGGATTTTCCTGAAATCCGTTGTCGGTTCAACACACGAACCCCGGTGCCACATGATACTGCACCTGGTTCATAAATTGGCTTTGAGATCTGGGTCCAGCAGCTATTAGGATTTTCAAAATATTAACGGATAAGGCTGCTTTCCAGGCTAGTTTGGTACTTATGATTTTCCGACGGTATAGCCGGTTTCTGAACAGCCAGTCGTTGCTGTCCATGGGGTTGTTGCTTGGCACAAGTAAGAATGAAACGACAGCGTACGAACGCATGACGTCAATGTACATATGTGCTCGGGTAAGAACGACCGTCCTGAATGGAACCACGCCACCTATAACTAACAGCTGTGGTTTGTCTGAGATCAGGTCTGAATCGGAGGAGGGCACCAGGTATAAGAATGACGTGCCTGATGCCTAAAACTAGTTCTAGCTAAAAATAGCTTGTGCTCAGTGCACAGTCGCCCTCTATTATCCGGCCGGCGTGATGCCGTTCCAAACCTGCCACCTAAAAGAGACTCGGCTTCACCGAGGCAGCCTACCCGGGCGCCTTGTGTCATGTCCGAGTAAAAGGCATCCTTAGCACCGATATCATTCCAGTCGGTTGGGACATAGCAGACATAATGAAAATATTTTTGAATGTTCAGCATCTTGTGTTGGTTTTAATGGAACCTGCCGAGTGGAAGACATGAAGTCTACCGCCAACAGGAACCCAATCTATCAATGCGGCCGTCGTCCTGAGTGCTACACCTACCCCAGGCTGACCGGTGGCGGCGGCTGTGAAGTGATCCGAAGTGTATAACCAACATCGAGTAGACAATGCGGGTGCTGTTAGTTCCACACTTCGACTACTGTCCTGGATTCTAGTTTCTGAAATGCAGCAGACATCGGCGTTCAAAAAGTCTAGTGTTCTTGCGGGGCGGTGAAAGCCGTAAGGAAGCTGTCTCGCTGATGACGCCTTACTCTCACTTGCAGCTCGGTTGTGTTGTTTGCAAGGTGTAGGCACCTTGATGCTGAATGTTTGAATAGGGACGTAGTCATTTTCAGTAGTTAGGTCCCTTCCCGTCCCCTTCTTTTTCTTTCTCTCTTTCTATATAGGGTTTGCTGTTTCTTCATGGTTGTGTGGCAGTTAAGCATTAGTGTGAACCACTGATGTATTGCTGTCTATGATGATGATGATGATGAGTGTTCTTGCGAGAGCGGGCTGCTGGCCTATGTGTTTTAGCGTGCGAACGTTGAAGGCACCTATATTAGTTCGCATCCTAGGTCTAAGCAAGGAACGAGGGAGGTATGAAGCTGAATGGTGAGAGATGGAACTTACCGACACTTTGTCACTGTGATTATTTATATTTGTTGTGGGACCTGTTGAATAATCACCAGAAATTGGAGTCGGAAAGGGCCTCAAAGATGACTTTGATATGGCAGTAATGCAGGGGGCAAAAGTAGCATGTCTTCGCCTATCCATCGTGTTGTATGTAACAGATAGGGTGACCCGGTTTATACTGCGTGACGGCCGATGCAATGTGGAATTACTGGCTTTGCGACTATTCATGGTTGTATGTGGGTTGATATACTGTCAGGACGCCCAGACCTAGACAGGAGGACGATTAGAGTTGTCAACCAAAGCCTTTGGCTCAGAAGCCTGTACCGCAAGGTAGCGGATGGGTGGCAGTGTAGTAGAACTCGCACATTTTCCGGAGAAACGATGTCAGCTACCTACACACCCCTAACCTGGTGGATCGGGAGAGTGGTTTGTCAGATCCTTATCTATTGGCCTGCATGGTACGGGTAACTCTGTTGGTGTAGTCATCACATTGTCTAGTTCAGCCCAGTAGATCATCAAGATGCGCAAGCGATCACACCGCGTCAAGGTCCACTCTCGTAACAAAATCCACGAGATGCGCGTAGTTGTAACAGCCGGCCGTTGTCAGTGCGTCGCGCACAGACATCAGGTGTACCAGCCCACCGCTTCCTTCGAGTTGGACGACAAACAGACGACGTCCTTCTTGTTTGTATCGATCAATTTCACTGGATTGCTGAATCTGATGTCAAGTAGACAACCACTCAATGGTATCTGGTCGAACAGGTTCTGCTTTGTCTTGAAACTAAGTGCAATCCTCACTCCAGCCTCATCGTCATCAGAGATCCTGAAAAGGAACCGCTGGCTCTTGGCATTATCTAGAGGCGAAACCAAGCAAGGGGCAATGCTATGCTCATAAAGGTGCGTTTCGAACAAAGCTCGGAACTAGCTGCAGACCCGAGTGGGTCCTTGCTGACCTATTTGTCGAACAGCGAGGACATTAAAAGCGGAAATGTTTACCAGTTGTCTTGGCTTGACGAGAGGGCAGTTAGCAATAAAGAAGCAAGGAGGCGTTTGTTAGGGCAACTATAACTTCGGATACTTCCCGGTCGTTTATGCAGCGGATATGTACTGAATTAAAGAACCCAACCCCTAGTCTCTAACTCAATATTCTGACCTGTTGGGTAACAGAGAAGATGGCTTTCTTGGGGAGACCCTACCAGGAGCAAATGATTCAGTGACCTGACGCATCCTGCAGTGAGAGGCCCGCCTAGCCCGAGGACACAGTAAGTAGTACAGTACTGTCTAATTTTGACTACCGCTGCGCGCAGTGGCTGTATTCCAAGCTACGCCAGACCTTCGAATGATATCAACTGTTTTCCGACGGTACACGGGCGTTCGCCGTCAACCGTTGAGTGATCAGAGTGTTTGTTGTTTTGGTAGTATTCTTTTTAGCCTCCCTCATCCTGATTCGGAAGACAGCGCACAAGGTTGTGTCTCATTACCTAACTACTTCTAGGCGACCAGTGGTATAATGTACAATCCCACCAGTGTAGCCGGTTTTCGTCTAACTGCTCTCCTTTTGCCCGCGTGACAAGAGTATGCGTGGTAGGACCGCAGTCCTAGTCTGCATAGTCCTCCATATAGATGCAAACCATAAACTTGACCATCATATCGGATTATCAGAATAGATTAGGAAGACGCTCAGCTGCCATGCCATCGGATACTGTGCAACCCAATCAGTTAACCAAATTATTGCGCATCCACAGCTTTCCTAATTTCATGACGGCAAGCGACAATTAGACCACCAAACACTGCGTGAAGCTCCGTAATTACAGCAGAAGGAATCCCTTGCGCCTGCGCCTTACCGACTACTTCCAAGGTCGTCCTTTTAGTGTCAAGGTGAACCGGCATTCCTCAGACTGCTGCACTACGACCAGCGGTGTGCCACAAGGTTCTATACTGGGCCCTCTAGGTTTTTTCCCTTTTGTCCTCGAAATCTCGCATTTTTTGTTGCTGTTGTGCTGATAAGACTTTAGCCTGGGCATAAGGGGTGTTGCATCTGAAAGCAGAAGGCTACAGGGTGATTTAAGTGAATGACATCACTAAGCGAAAGGCAGCCGATTCCCGTTAACACGGCCAGATGTAAACTGATACATCTCTATCGTTCGGGTTGCATAGACCATTCTCTAGAAGGCAGAAAGTTAGGTATCACTACTCGCGAGTGCCACGTGACAACAATTGTCTCAAGTGACCTTAACCAGCCTACCTATCAACAGTTCACCAGCAATCAAAAACACTGATTCGGTCCTTGGGTTACTCAGCACAGGCTGTTTGGACAGCTTCCATCAGAATATCTCTCTCATGTCCAGTCCGTCAGTAGATCCCGTCTTAAACAGAATATCCAAACTTCCCCATATTTTATGCAGGACATTACGGTTGTTCAGGAGGTACAACGTAAAGCTATAGAATGATTTACGACACCATTTTCTGCGCCCAACGTTCACCTACAAGATAGACTGTTTCATATCGGAACTTTTCAGAGTAGTCCCCGCGTCAAACGAAAAAGAGATTGTGTCATAACGGTGAAAACCAAGTTGATTTCTGTTTCATCATCATCATAGACAGCAATACATCAGTGGTTAACACTAATGCTTAACTGCCACACAACCATGAAGAAACAGCAAACCCTATATAGAAAGAGAGAAGGAAAAAGAAGGGGACGGGAAGGGACCTAACTACTGAAAATGACTACGTCCATATTCAAACATTCAACATCAAGGTGCCTACACCTTGCAAACAAACAACCGAGCTGCAAGTGATTTCTGTTTAGTCTCGGTGAGTTAACCAATACAGTTGAGAACGCGCCTGCATCAAACCCACAATACAATTTCGCAAGTAGTTCTCAACCGGACACAGGTACGTGACTCTTCCACTCTGTTTCACCATCTGAGTCCATCCTTCCTTTGTGCTCTTCGCAATTGATTGGGATCGTGAGTTGTCCCCGACTATTACACACTCCCTCCAAGACATTCCTTAACTTTACCGTATACCCGCTGGTCAAGTATCTGCGTGCACCTCCACATATCGTTCGGATTGTATTCAGAACCACAGGCCAGCCACTGTAACACGTATTCTGTGAACAAGGAGTCACATCTGTAATACCCGATTTATCTATCACTACACATAGCGTGATAGACCGCCATAAATATTTACCCGGTATGTTCGCACAGGAATCACTATTTTGCTTGTACTCCAGAAAAAACACCCCAAGAATATCATTCATCCTCCGATTAGTTTCTTACAAACACACACTTCTGTACATCAGGTTCACACGGATAGAAATTCCGGTAACTGTGCGATATGCCTCTATATTAAAGCGTCCAAGAAACGTGAACTTCTGTTTACTTTATACGATTCTGAGCGAGTTCATGACTGGTGCAAACTAACCTATGTATAATTAGATAAGCCAACCAATTCATTATTGTAATATATAGTTTTTATAGGGACGTTTGACATAGGCGTTGCTTTCAACCCCTCTTAATTGCCTTGCGTTAGACACAAGTTTATAGACTCTGAGTGTCCCCTTTGTAGGAATTCAAGACCATTATCTTTTATGTGTGGCCAAGGGCTAGTCAGGAAATAACTGTCGACACGTCTTGACCTCTGGACTCATTTGGTTATCTGCGACATGCTTAAAAACCACTTTATCTTTCTGAATTCTATAAACGTCGTATCTGGCAAAATAGCAGATCTAATCTCTCTTCAATGGCTGCTTTCGTTTGTCACCCAGATAAGTGCATACTGACCCTTGAGTTATTGACATGACAGCGCGACGCATACCACATACTGGTTTCCCATATGGTCTTCCCTAAATGATTTCCACTCCGATGTCGTGAGTATGTGTGCGAAGGAAACTGGTGTGTGCCCACGGGATGATCCCTTGGTTCTTTCCGTTGAATTTTTCTGTATCCTTTTTAGCTCATTACGAGTAAAAGTTCGATAATTTTTCAGTATTGTAGCATACAACTATCTCAACTAACTGAGCACGAACATCACACACTGTGCGTCATTACAGAATTATGTTAGTCGTAGAATTTCGAGTGGTCATATGATTCTGTAACGCGGTGTACAGTTTACCATACTGTGAACGTTTGTTATTGTGCGCAGATAAGATCCATAAATAAGGACAAAGTTATCTTTGTTGTTAGAAGTCCTTCGAAGCTGTCTTTCACACTTCCTCTTCCAACATACCTCCTGAGATCTTCTGTTGAATAAGTTTACACTTGAAATCATTTAACTTACGAAATCTTCTGTAGTTCTGTGCTTATTTCTTCGACAAACGCTGATTTTGTTCCTTCGTACAGAGCAATCAGTTCACGCAGGAACGAATTGTAATCTTCTGTTGGGTGCTAGCAAAGAAAGCAGAAAACGAATCGTAATTAACCGATAATTTGGCGTGAAGATTTCTGCTATGATTTTTGCACTTACGGAAATGCATTTAATTAATTTTGTGGTGAAGGGCAGTTCTCACTATGGTGTAAAACCTGAAAATTATGGTTATCTTGATCGTAATTAGTCAATTCAATCACTCATAATGACCCTATGGAACTCGTTCCCCCTTTCGCCGCGGTGTACGGTGATTTATGACCAATTACCAGTTTTCACTTGTGAACTACTGATACGGGTAGTAATAAAGAGTGATGATCTGTTCAACTTTGTCCTGTTGTCTACAACTTATTGGAGCAAACCTATTAGCTCTTACGCCAACATAACATTCACGCCGTTGGATAATTAGCACTTCAGGTTTTGAGTCCGTTCAATATGGTAAACAATTCCAGGCTGGCCAAAAGCTTTCTCCACCGGACGAGCCTGAAGAAACCTGTTTAATAGATCGCTTTCATCACTATCGACAGCAATACCTCAGTGACCGACGACCAGACCACCATGAGAAAACATGTGTGAAAAAAATACAAAAATTATCTCTAGTTTACTGACAACGACGCGAAGCAGGTATGAGTATTTGTATAGGCAACCGAACTGCAAATGACAGGAGTAAGACGATGTTCATACTTCACTTCGCCATTCTATTAGTTGTCTTTACTTTACCGACAACAGCACAACATTTATACTGTCGAGCACGATTAGTTGCCATCTTAACTTATCTCTCTAGCTGCAGACTACGGACAGTTAGGCCTCTTTTTTTGGAAATGAATGCGAACTTGGTCGTGTTTGCTCTCTTCTTCGCATAATAACCCGTTACGTGTCCAGCTTACGCTAATTAATTGTGATCAATAGAGTGCACGACGTGATAGGCAATTTGTAATCACTCCCTACATGCTGTCACCATTTCACTCTGTTTAGATGCTTTGATAAACAGACGTTGCTTCAAGTTCCTGACAAATCTGGTGTTCAAATCTTGACCGTCAATTGTTCGTTTGATTATTTTAAGAGTCGAAGCCAATTTATTCAACTCGACGGTTAAGCCCGTTTGTAAATCACCACGGGTTCTGATATTTTACGAGATGTAATGATTCCCCCCTTCTTATTTGCACGTTATATCACGTCCTTGCTAGTTCAAGGCAACCCACTTCTAGCCACACATTCATTTTCGAGTATTGAGCAGCAAACATAACTAGATTTTCTTCTTCCGCCATGCTGTACAGCTTATCCGAACTACCAATTTCTCCAGGCCCTAATTTTGTCCTTCGGCACATCCATGTGCGTTGATATTTTGTTTTCGCTCGTAAAAAACCAACATGAAAAATCTCCAAATGTATGCTTCTTTCTTCATGCAGATAATAAACCTTCATATAAACTGCCTTTTATTAAATATCTAAGGATTACTTCGAGTAATAATGTGATGCGGTCACCTCCGTTATTGATGTTTTCAGTGAATTCGGAAAACCGGTTTTATGTTCGTAGCTTAATGTTCCTACGCATTCCGCGCCATTTGATCAGTCGATTTATCAATGCCTGTGTGCCTCTTTAGTGCACGTGTTGGTTATCAGTTGTTGACCCTGGTTTATCGTCGAAAGACTGTGGTTTTTGCAAATCCCCAAAACATCGATCCCATTCCAGTACCAGTCTCCGTGTTTCTCATCATTTCCCAAAGTACGAACAATTTTCAGCAAAAACCCTATCTGACACAACCCTTCGCCATATATAGATCTCCTTAAATGCAGCTATACAACTTTCAATAAATCCCGGTACAAACATTCATTTGCACTTCCCCGATCTCAGCATCCTTCCCACATTCCCTTATTAGCCCAATTTCTAATCATCCCCGCCATCTTATTCTTGACTTATCTGCAAAACGGGATTAATGGACATTCTCCACATGATGTTCACTGTGACCGTTCGCTAAATTGTCTCCCAAATTCCCAATTAATATTATCATTAGGTTGTTACTCAGACATACCTGTTTAATTATTCCCCCATTTGAAACATTGGTTCCCTCTGATAAATTTGAAAAGGGCCAACAATAACACAAGCGAAGTCTTGCGCAATGACATTTCAGTCTTATTCCATCGGCTGGTTTGAGGAAGAAATGAAAATGAAATGTAAACAAAAGAACATCCACCGCATTCCTACCAAAAGGTTGTTCACCAACTTTTTCTGGGCACACCGGACGGGATTGAGGCGGTGTACAGAGACAGATTCCACAATGTTGTGCGTCCGCTTTAGTTTGAATTTAAAGAATGTGGTCTGCGGGTCTACTGAGTGTCTGATTTGTAGAAGATAATTTCTGTAGTGCTCAACCTATCTTTGATTTCGACAGCCTTTTCAGTATGTACTCATTAATGCGTGTGCCGAGGGATATTGAGGTTCTGTCGACGTGTCTGCTTCAACGGGCTTAATCAGATGTGTACATACCGTTAAACTATATGAAAAGGGGCACCAGGTCCTTTCCATGCGTAGTTGGAACACGAACAGTTTCCTCCACCTGGTCCGCTCCAGCTGCGTTTCATGTGCGCTTGATTGCTGCATCAAAATGGTATTCTACCAGGGCTGAAACACTCAGCTTGAAAAAGCAAAGTGAAATAAGCAGGCTTGCAACAAACACTTATGGATGTAAACCGTGTGGTTTGGGGAAGAGAGGTAGAATACTTCCAAAAAAACTTTATGGGCTACTTATTTTCCGGCAGAGTCTCATGCAACAACTCCAGTTCATTTTGTTCTGTGGCAGTATATCAAAGTTTGTGGAGTGGAGTCCTAATGTGTCATGTGCAGCGTTGTTCCATATAGCCATTTTCTGGTGCTCTAACAAAGATACAGTTGATGTTTTCATGTTCTCATTTAATTTACATATTCTTCCTCAGACCAGCACTCTCAGATCGATTCATTATTCCTAGGTTCAAGTATTTGATGGAATTCCCCCTAGTTCTCCATAATCCAGTTCATGCTATCATGTTAATCAGTGTCAGTCGGTAAACATCCTTTTAAGCCCCTTTCAATCTGTGTGGGTTTTCTTGTCGATTCTTGTTCTTTCTGGACTTGCCAGAACACCCTTTTGACAAGCAGCAAGTCTGTCACTTCATATCCAGTTCTTGCACTTTATTGAATAGCTCGCTTCAATTGTATCTTGCTGTTTCCGCGTTGGTTAGCTGACTGATTCTTTGATATGGATGAGCTGATTCTACCCTGCTGTTTGCACCCACTATATAATGTACAAAATTAACCGATAAGATATGATCGAAGTGTTATCGGGTGGAACATCTCAAGTCCTTATGTACCACAAATGTGAGCACGAAAAAAGTTAAAAACTTACCTCTCACACTGCATAAAATATATTTTTGACTCGCCTAAATTTTATACGACAAAAGACAGAGCAATTCACTTCGGTCGATAAACCCTGTACTTCTGCTATTAGAATGAATTTTGAAATCTACATTTCCACTTAGAATTACTCACGGTCTGGAATAGTTCCTGCATATCAACCATATCATCCTCGTCAACATTCGTATCCCTCTCACTGCAAGCTGTAGCCATTCGTTCCACTGCAGTCTCTGTTTCTTTGACTCGCCCTTTTGATGAACGTTTACACAGATTGAATGCCTCATCAACCAGCCGATCCAATTGGATTTGAAAATGCCGTCCGGTCATTTTACTCAGTGCGGATTTCAGGTCGGCACGGCTTATCAAATTCTTATCCGAACCATCAATTTGTATATCTACATGAAGTGTTGCAAACTTGACAGTCGATCATGTTAATACCTTGGGTAACTTGTCCTTTAACAGTTTCCAGCCAGGCTTGCAAGTGCCAGTGACATGCTTCATCCATCTAGAATGAGGTATGTATACGAGCTGTATAAAAAACCATGGTCAGTTTACCTCATTGTCTATAATTTTTCTTAGTTCGTTCAAACTGTAGTAATCTTTATGCCTTGAGATCGCCTCATAAAACGCATAGGCCCATTCGATCCGCATCTGGGGTATCCCACAGAACCGAGCGAAGAACCCATCTAAGAATTCGTCAAATGTTGTAAAGTGAACAACGGATGTCTTTGAGGTGTGTCCGGTTGGAGCTGGTCTGGACTAGAAATCAAGTAGACAGCAGAATTATTAGGAACTGACCTTGAAATTAAGTGAAGGAGTGCTTTGTGCTCATGTGTGTTTCGTGAATGCAAAATTGTGCGACGATTACACAGATGTGCATATTATGATTGTGGCAACGATTAGTACATGCAGCAAGTACTGTATGAGACTGTCTGGTTGCGCGTCATATCTAAACAAAAATGCGATACTTTAGTCAACTTCACGGTGCAGCTCAGGACGACTGAGACCCCACGTCCAATTCTCAGAATACTCCGTAACAAAATGATTGTGTTACGGCTTCTATAAAGATGTTGTCATAGCAGCGAGCGCGTTTCAAATCAACACAGAGGAAGACAGACCCACAAATGGAGCTTCAAGCAAGCTGGTGAACCCTGGATTGCTTACCAAAAGGAGCTCAGAAACCCAGATGTCAATATGTTTTAGAGATGATGTTCAAATGATCGGCTAGAACCAGCACGAACCAGCCGCTACCTATTGTTTAATATGTACGATTGAATATGACGCGGTAGGCTTCGGAACTAGTATATAATCTACGACACGCGACGAGTGCAAATCATTGTGTATGGTTGCTCTCGTGCATCATGAACCTCATTCCATGAGATTGTTTCGAACTAGGTAGCCTTCTTCAGGAAGAACGTTCAAGTAACCTTCTTACTGTTGAATGGCCGGAGGCGATTCAAGGTAATCATCTCAGTAACACCTAACCGACAATTTCGGTAACGTTGAATCGGATAGTCGAGCTGATAGAACCGTACTCCAAGACCGAGAAAGCGTTGAAAAGGATATTGAAATGAGTAGAATTTATACGATGCTGTTGACAAAATCACAACAAAAGTGCTCCCTCATTCTGAATGTGAATCAACCGGATGCTCAAACTACCCAGCAGAAAGAATGTTCAGAATGATCCAATCAAAAAACATCGCCAATTGGAAACATTGATTCCCATTGATAAATTTGAAAAAAGCCAACAGTAGCATGTAAGATGTCTTGCACAATGACATTTCGTTCGCATCTCATCGGTTACTTTTGCGAAATTGACATACACTTTATATAGTTAAGGGGCAAGCAGCCAGGCGAAATCAATCTAGAAATATTTGAAACAGTCAGTCAGGTGACCAAAACGGAAGCAGCAAAATGCAACTGATTGATAATTTTGATGCAATAAAGGGGTGGTAAAAGATACATACATATTGAGTGGTAAAGGTCAGATATGATTAGAAAAAAAGTCTACAGAAAAACAAGCAGGAGCTGAATACAGCAAAAATATCGTCTAGGTATCGTTTATAAAACAATGTGTTCCGGATTTCAGTGGACATAGAATGTTCTAATTGACCCATGAATATGTCAGCTAACACGGGTCCTTATGGACTATCCATCGCAACTCCATCTATTTGTCTGTAGTAGGTGCCGTTGAACACAAATTGGATATTGGATTTTCAGCAGCTTCGACGGCCACTGGCAAGTAACAGCTTTTCATCAGCTGTTAAACAGTTTGCATAACAAAATAACTTTTACCCTTGAATTAGAACAAAATGAGAGGATATCATTCCTTGACGTACTTTTGAAAAGGCGCGAGGATGGGTCACCTTCCAGAGGTGTCTACCGCAAATCCACATGGACAGGACAATATCTACACCTTATGAGTTTCACACCTATTGCTCAAAAACGTGGCCTCGTTAGGACTTTGTTTCACAGAGTTCGACGTATTGCGACGGATGATGAGCTAGAAAGTGAACTGACGTTACTGCACGAGACTCTTATAGAAAATGGTTATCCCCAAAGGTTTATTGAGAAGTACTCCACTCCACAAACAACGCGGGTTACACCCATTACTGTTCCTCGCAAGCCTGTCTATCTAAATCTTCCTTTTAAAGGTGATAATGTCTCAGCCCTGATCAAACGCCGTTTAGATGCAGCACTCAAGCGCACATACAACGCAGCCCGACTGGTCTACGTGGATGAAACCACCCGTGTTCCAACTACACCTAGAAAAGACGTGGTGCCCCTTTTCGCCCAATCCAATATTGTATACACGTTTGATTGTGTCTGTGGAAGCAGATACGTCGGCAGAACCAGGAGGCACCTCGGCACACGTATCAACGAACACATACCTAAATGGCTTTTGAATTCGGGGGTCGGTTGTGCCGTCAGTGCCATTACAAAACACCTTCTACAGACCGGCCACTCAGTGGACCTTAGAACGGCTTTCAGAGTGTTCTTTAGACCCAAGCTAAACAGGCTCTCAATATTGCGGAAGCCGTCGCAATACATCGACTGAATCCCTCTTTATGCGCTCAGAAACAGTTGGTGACTAACCTTCCACTTTGTTGGTAAGAATGCAACTGGTACTTTTTACAGTATTTCAGCTCCTGTTTGTTTATCAGTAGATTTTTTCTAACCATATCTGACCTTTACCACTCAATATGTATGTATCTTTTACCATCCCTTTACTGCATCAAAATTATCAATCAGTTGCATTTTACTGCTTCCGCTTTGGTCACCTGACTGACTGTTTTAAATATTTCTGGATTGATTTCGCCTAGCTGCTTGCTCCTTAACTATATAAAGTGTATGTTAATGTCGCGAAAGTAACCGATGAGATGCGAACGAAATGTCATTGCGCAAGACATCTTACATCGCCAATGGCCATCGGTCAACGAGAAGTAGGCTCATTAAAACAATCAAGAAGCGATGAATACAACGACATGTAGACAATATCAAACAAGAAATTCTGAGAAGGTGCGTAATGATGATCATTGACATTGTATTACTGGTATAGAGTTTCGCAGATTTAATAATTCAGAAGAGACCCAATCGCAAAAAATATGGCTGGAATATCAACCTGAGCTTCCGGCGTGGTTCCGTAATTCACCTGGTAGAGCATCTGTTTCGTCTGGGCATGCTGTTTCTGTTGCTGGTTCTAACCCAGTGGAAGTCAAATTTTCACAGTTGGGTCCCCGTTGGTGTCAGATCAACGACATAAACAACATGTCTAGACGCATCAAATGCTCTGCCAATTGAGCTACAAAGTTACGCCGGAAGTACGGAAATTTCACATTTGAAGATAGTTGCCCGCAAAACTAACTGTGTCATACTGTCATTACTGTAGATCATCAAAACGGTGGCAGAAACTAAATATTACGTGACTGTAGAATTCAGAGATGAGAAGAGTATTTTAGCATGCAGTTGCTTCCCGTCTCAAGGATGCTGGGGGTGCCACTGCTCCTGTGGCTCTATGAAAACACCTCTAGGAAAAGATCACAGCAGTATCCATTGATAAGGTTGGTGCACAGGACTAATTCGAAGACAGCCATGCAATTTTTCGAACCTGATACGAGAGAAGAACACAACATTTGATGTCTCCAAAATAGACTTCGGTAATGAAGACATAAGAACCGCATTTCTGGATGTTCGCCGTCAGCCCACCGAAGGACTTCGTAGATTCAAGGATAACTGGTGGAAAAAGCGAGGTGGGTTGACGCAAATCTGACCCGGCCGTCGACAACGAAGATTTCTGCGGTTCGCTTGAAATGATTTCTGGCTCATCCATCCAGTTTATCAAAGCATTTAACGACAGAGATTGGGGCGTTTCTTGCGCTCAACCGGAGAGTATCGTGGAAGCCTGAGCAAGCTGTAATTGATTAAGGGGCTGAAACAACTTGTTCTCCCCCCAGATTTAATACAAGTACAGCGTTCTGTTGGACATCTGTAAGCAGCGAAGGCTGCAGATGAAGACGGGTTGCCAGGGAACACTCTGAAGTATGGTGGTGTTCAAATTGAACACTGCACGGGTGGACGCTTGTTGAATGCTCGACGGCTCGGTGTCCCAAGCCGGCTAGGTACTTCAGGCTTGCGCGTACCGTATAAATTTATGCTACTTGGGTAGCAAACTGTCGATGGATTTGTCCGCGAACTGCGAGCTCATGTGACGAAGACAAGCGTTGTTTTAGGATATCTCAAAAGACATGTCTAGAAGGACTTCAGCCGGGAGATGAACGCTCAACTGGTTGTTTACCGCTCAGTATTGCTGTCTAAGCTATCGTAAGACAGTACAACACAGACGTCATATCGACGGAATGCGACTTCCATCTGTGATGTCTAAGGCTTATTTAGAGCATTCGGCTTTTGGATATGAGTCCGGATACTGAAGAGTAAACACGGGAGAGAGTGAAGGCATGGTGATGTTCAATCAGCCTCGCTGGTTAAAACACGTCATCTGGATAAGCGACGAAGGGATTCAGAATCAGCCGCCGCAAGAGTAACTCAAAGCAGGTAAGGAAACTCCTGATGGTCAGAAGCTGCGATATCAGGGTGTTATTTAAATAAAACTTTCGCGTTGTAAAATTGATTTTAGATCTTAAACGGGGCCGTCTAAAGAAATACGATGCAGATGGGTATCCAAAGGTTGAACAGCTGTACGGCTGTGAATTCAGACGCGCAGTACACTAACGAACTATTGGTGATGTAGGTCATGATTACGATCACATGATGTTTCAGGGAACGCGATGGCTCTCCTGGATTGGTCGACCATCAGCATACTCATAGTGCACTGCCAGTGACAAGAAAACGATCAAGTTAGGCACGCGCGAGTTGTGCCAGTTGTATCTACCTTCCTTCTGTATCGACCAACAGCCTCTATCGTTCTGATAAATTACTCGCTCTTCCTTTCGGCAAGTTGGGCCAAGGTGGCCTTCTGCCGCTTTTAACTTCAGGTGTGTTAGTTCATTATATGATCAATGTCCTGTTTGTTTTTCAGGTCAACTTGAAATCTCCACCGTTCTCCCTCATTTTATCTGAAGTGCAAAAGTATATGCCATCATTATGCTTTCAGTATTTTTCTTCACATCGTTTCGTATTGAAAGGGGTTTCACTTTTCTACTAGCCTATCATCTGGCTAACCAGCATTGGACAGGTGGACCACAAGGGTTTCCACATACAAGGCTCCTCGTATTAGTCCTTCAGGTTTGTATTGCATAAGTGGAGCTTGAGAAGGACCACAAGTGGTATAACATAACCCCCTTACAGTGAGTGATATGTACAGACGTTCTTTGACTTTGGTAATTCTGATAGGCTAATCCGAAAAATAGGTCACCAACCGTGGATGTCACACTGTTACCTAGTATGGTCGTTCACCTGGGTCGCGTACACGTCTAGAGAACCCTGAAAGAAAACAAGCAATTACAATCCTACTTCGTGCACACCAAGATGACCAGACATGATGATCAAACAGGTGCAGTACACATACAAAAGGACCTTATTGCAAAATGACTACGATGTGAGAAGTCTGTCGTTGCAGTTTACCTGTGACATGCGCCGTCGAGCCAACGATCGACGTCTGACTCCCAAAGACTCCTGGCGAATGAATTGCAAAGCGATGGACTCGGATAGGTGGGTTCATACGGTTTCACGCTCGTATATTTTGCCTACATAGGCAAACACTCGTTCTAATTTCAGCAAATGAAATACATCATAACATGACAAAAGCATGGTGTACTTGCCTTAGCTACGTATATCTGCTAGAAGTCAGCTTTATGCGTGCCTGTGTCAGTTATGGTTTGGGGGATTAACTGATGAATCAGGCGTTCGACTGGAATGTAAGCAACGTAGACTGCCAGATTTGCAGGTTAAACAACATCAATCTTTCGGAGCGGATGACACGGTCACAGGTCACGGTCACGATATGGCTGATAGACTTTTGTTAGTGTGGTGAATGGTTCACTTTTGATTAGCTCATATTTGTACATCTGACAGTTCAGAGTTTTAGTAGAAGTGTCTGTCACCCTCAGGTCCCAAGAAGTATGATCCTGTAAGAACTGGTGTGTAATGAATACGACTGAGTTGTAGGTTTCTGTCGGGGACTATCTGGTTGGAAGTGCTTTTATCAAAGCACGGGTCATGTCGGAGATATCACAATAAAGCTTCAGAATAAGTTGAAATAGGTTTAGTTTGAAATGTGACCGTTATTCACATGATAAGCACAAACATATGTTATCATCTTACTGTGTTAATTACGTTTGACTATTACACTGACCATCAGTGTTGTTTCCTCAGTTTCAAGTGTAAACTTATCAAATCATTCAACAACTGGACAAACATGAATGCACACAGGATTGCCTGTTATGTTGAAATCCATGATGAATTTCTGTTGATCATTTGAAAAGGTATGAAGTGGTGGTTTTCTGTAATGTGAACTGTTGTATTCTCTACTTAGATTGTTGTTCACGGTATTAAGCAGAGCCGATTTTACCTACTATGACCTGGAAATAGGCTAGCCGTTTCATCACGCGACTCACTTAAGTAAACTCCGCTTACTGACAGACACCTAGAATATCTCAGGTTCATGTCCAAATGTCCACTCTCCTTAACACTCGAAATTCTTGTCTGAAATAGAAATATCGCACTAGTGGTTGACTCTGTTGCTAAACTCTAGTGCAGACGTGTTCCAAGTGTACAAAATATTTCCCAGGCTAAACTCCCATGCTGATATGCTTTTGTTTCGTGACCAAAACAATATGCGAAAATGAAAGAAATCGGTGAGATAGAATTTGATGCAAAAAAAACCTTATATTCAAAGTCAAACGTTAAAAAACCACACTACAGCATACATTGCCCCGCCCTGTTAATTATCTCTGCTTCGCAGGCAACTCAGACAAACAAGAATACTAGTCAGACCGCTGAACCCGACTGAATGCCACATCCTCTGATGTTTTGTCTATAGGTCATATGGGTAACAAGGACTCCAGGTTTGGTGACAATCATGACCAAACTCACCACTGGCTGGTTTCATATACTATTGGGAACTTCATCATATGGCACCCTATGACGCTGAGCTGGACGTTAGGCAGCGTGTCCCAGGAATGGTAAACAACTAGTTGACCTTCTTGATGAAACATTACCTAACCACCTGAATTCGTTCACTGACAGTCCTATTGATAAAAATTGTAGTGCAATCAGTAGAGTGAACATGAAGAAAATATTTGTCTGTTTGCTGGTACGGTTTAGAGAGTCAGTGCCGTCCGGACAGTGTTCGACAGACACTGGTCCGTCTCTGTGCGTGGATTACGTGAACATATGCCCAATCATAGCTTACTGTCATCACTAGCTTCCGCTTATCAGCATCGGACGATTGCGGCACCTTCTACACTGATGTCAGGGCAGAGCTGCCCTCCGATGCGCTTTGCATTATACGACGCTCGTTGTCTAAAAATAAGACATGGGCCTCGTGAAACGGTCACTCACCAAACGATATTACCGGTAAAGTGAGTTGTTAGACACTGGTTCATTGGAGGATAACAGGATCTATGGTAAGGAAATGAATATTATATAATCCTCCAGCCAATGAAGCCAGGCGGCACTAAAGAGATGAGGGTACACTTTTCGCTACAGAAATAGCCGCTCTACACTAATGGTAAATAATTATAGCCAAATCCTCTACAATACTTTCAACGCTGTCCCCAACTTAGTGTTGATCTGGGGTTAACACGAATCGGAAACGCAACAATTCAAGACATCGCATTGCTCACCAGCTGCCCAGGATGTAGTCCAATGCTGACTGAAAGTCTTAGGTATCAGTAATTTTTATGGTCTATCCAATGCTGCGTTTGACATGCATGGCAGTTAGCCAGTGATCTGTACTGAAGTGCCCAGAGGAACTTGAATGTTCCCCTAGCCACTCCTATCACCAGATCTTAAGCAAATGGGATCAATTAGGTTAGACTGTTAACGTAGCTTGTGATACCTCAAGCTTGTATCCTAGCTAGATGTGTTCATCAGTGAGGCGAGCAAAGCCTGTTAACAATATCGGCGCTACATTGATCAACTTTTAGGCAGTGAATGCTAGAAAGTGTCCAGTAAAAGTTAAGAGTTGTCGATTGATAGTTCTTGAATTGAACCAGTTCAGTGGAAAAGACAGCAGATTTTGTTAGACAGTTGGACGGGAGAGCATTCTGATTGCAGTTGCTTGACCACTAGTTGTGATAAGCAAACAAACCAAACTAAATTTGATATTTTTGCCACCCTATGAAATCTCTGACTGTTCTTTTGAGTGAAATACGTAGGTGTTGCCTGCCCAGTTGAGATCCTCGTGATAAGTCATTTAGTTGGTTAGGAACGTTACTCACGAGATGATATTGCGCTGTAGTCAGTCTCGTACCTACGTTCACACCATTTTCAGTTCTTTCATTTAGGCTTGTTCTATTCATATTTTACCCCCTTGTGTTTTTTTCGTTTTAATTCATTACATAAAATTGTTGCAATAAGTGTCTGTTCGTACCACAGTGCAATCTGGTCAAAATCATGACAGACATAAATGAATGAATGGGGGGGTATTTTTTCGGACATAATCTGCATACCACTTTTCTTTAAATTTGGTATCTTCTAATTACAGTAACCGGTGTTTTGAAGCAGAACTGTTTCATGGAACTTTCTCCTTTCCTCAGATGAATGCTTTTAGACTACCTTATCACGGAGAACGAATGGTAACTGCACATTGACTGAGAAAATTTGGAAACTGATTAACTGACTCTTACCGGGTAAGCTTGTGTTACTTAACTAGGGCAGTTATTTGAACGGTTTGAAGTGTAACCCAACTGTGCATGTTGCTGAGTGAAAAACAAAACATTCTTGTGTAAAAAAATACATTCATTTTACCTTCACTGCATCTTTTTCACATTTCCGTTGGGACCAGATTTCTTGTGTTACGATGAGACAATCCCGGAGTAGAATTTGTCGACTGAAAATCGGACCTCCTTCATATCTGAGAAAACGTGGAATGCCATCATCGATGCCCTGGAAACGACAAAACAGCGAGTACTGATGCAAAAACATTCACTGAAATTAATTTCAGAAACCACCTAACAAGGAATCATGTTTGATTAGAAAAGCAACATGTTCAGCGTCTAGACTGTATTAAGCTTAATATTAAACCTTCTATCTTGAATAGCGGTTAGCATCACTGTGGTTCATCAACAGTATTTCCTGCTACAATTACACAACAATTTTAGATGCACCAATGTGCAACAATTTTTCACGCGAGGAATCGAATGAAATCCTTGCACTGTGACAAACCGTGTTAATGTTAAGACAATAAATGCGAATAAGAATGCCGTCATGCATCTAAGAGTGGATCTACAGTTTCCCAACTTTCTAAGGCACACTGTCGACTAAGGCGACCACTTGCTTTTGGTTCGAAAAACCGTGGTTCCATTTGTTCTTCAGTACCCCGACTGAGTTCGTTAACCAAATGATGCATCTTCTGCTGGGATGACATGCCACGTGTGTCTTCAATCCATTTGGTCAATCCACACGACAGCTTTCTTCCTACCTCATTCCATTCGGGTCTGTATATATGAACAAAAACATATTGGTGTCAAATATAAGCTAATTCACTACTGTAAATTCCACAAATTCACAATTCTTTACTTCGTAGGAAACCCGGTGTTCAATGGAACCCATTGTTAATGACGGTGGTTTGAAACTATCGAGCAACTTGTTATGTGAAGATACTGGATTGAAATAAGGTTAACAAAAACGGATAACCGAACACTTTAAGGGGGCAGAGGTAACTTGTCTGAGGTAATGATATCATTTGAATCTCTATGCTGACCTATATTTTTCAGATGTTTGACCGGTTTGAGACCGTGATCCACAAAATTGAACTTCTAACCAAATATCACGGCTCCGAATCTTCTTCAATATTTGAACTAACTGTGGACGGCACTCTACATACCACAACGCAATCACTTCAAAAACAAATGACGTAGTTCCGAAGTTGAAGAGGAATGACTGTGATGGTCATCCTCAATAGTTATCGACGAGTTGCTATTGAACTTTCAATGGACCTGAATATCCACATTGGCCTGGGTAATTAGAATTCGTGAATCAGGGGATTATTGTGAAAGCGTTGAGTTGACTTATAAGTTACCATCTGAACAGGAATATCAAGTTCACACTCACCTAACCACAACTTTTCAATTACACACAGTATGCACATGGCTGTGACCGTCACACATGTACCATGGGTCTCAATCGATAGCACGCGGGATAGATGAAGGGATTGGAGAGTGAAAACACAGTGACTGCCACTATGTATGTGCGATTTCTAGTGCACATAGTCCATATTGATTGCGACTATTGATTTTGTTTAAATTCGTTCCTCTCTATTCTGTGAACCACATTGCTGCATCGAGAGTCTTTTTATACGGCTCTAATGGTCCACATCACCAAACCTTAGCGCACTTTGTAGGAATCCGAATGACCTTGTCCGAAACTGACAGCTCGCTATTCAAACAACCGAACCACCATGGTAAATTCAATGCTACACCTCCAATGAATTTGTTCGTATATCATCCTTAAATGCCCTTTGGAAACTGTCAGGTTCTCATTCAGGACAGTTGCCTGCTTGATGTACCGTACGCTGAATGCAACGTTTGCCGACGATGATAACTTTTCGCCCCACATTTCAAGGGGTAATGTCAACTATAAAAGTGGCTCTGTTTATTCGATCGGAGCCCGACACGGACAGCGGTTGCAGCTCTATCAGCAACGGCTCATGGCCGCAAACAATGATACAAAAACTACCCAGGTTTTGTCATACACTTCCATATGATACATCGCAACGAACAACTGTTCAGTGCTCCACAGCACACTGAATAACACGGTCACTTACGATATCAGAATATATATTCCGGAAACACAACAATGTTTAGACCATTTTCCATAGCTGTTTCCATTTTAGGCACAAGATTTTCCATTACATGCTAAAGCAAATCACTTTTGTGCATTAGAATTTCCACCTTAGATTGCTGGACGTGACGGCAAGAACGCGATTGGCCCAACCAACCGTAAGGGACGACCAATCTTAATTAGAGTGCTTCGCATTGATAAAAATAGTGGTTTGGGTTATTCGAGGGGTGTCAACGGATTTGCTTAATGAGAACGGGATTGATAGTCAGATTGGAGCACAGATCACCTGATCCTGTTCCTACTAGTTCGCCAAACCGCGGACCGTATTGGTTCCTTTGATAGGTAAAGGGTTGCGAGTGGTTAGGGGTGTCTGTGTATCTTACGTCCAGTAGGAGTGAGGTTTAGAGTCGCGATAGACTTAGAGCTGTGATGTGAGAGTGAACCAGTTTGTGAAAACATTCCCATTAGTTCTCTCGCACACATGTCTGGTGAACGCAAGTACACTCGCATCAGTCCCGAAACACGCAGGCGTATTATCGAAACATTTGAAAGGGGCGATGACTGGCGCACGGTTGCCCTTCTGAACGGAGTCAAGTGTAATACCGCTTACAAGTGGCTACATGTGGATTGCATCAGTTATGAAGCTCAGCTTCGTAAAGGACACAGAAGCAAGATTCTGAGAGAATCAGAGACCGATATGTTGTTGGAGTGGATTTCAATGGACCCAACGATAACACTGCAATTTTTGAGATTGCTCGTGAAGGCTGAGTTCGAGAAGGAGTTGTCGGCCACAATGATTAGTCGATACTTGGATGGCTGGTGCATAACTGTCAAGAAATTGCGCCAAATACCCATTGGTATGGAAATACGCACTACGCACCCTACTAATCCAAATAATTGGTCAGGGCCAGTTTGAACAGACTAGCCAGCTGAGACCCAGTATTACAAGGCAAATGGCTTTAATAATCGACTAGCTCCACCTTTATACATATGCACACGGTTCACATTGTCGACTGGGTTGCAGTGCCATTGAAGGGACGGTCAACTGCCGTAGAAAGATGGCATGTCGCCAGATGCTAACAGTTCATTAACTGTTTTCGATCGCGAACGTAAAACATTCGATTGTCCAAAATATGTGTAGCATGATTGTTCTTAACCGTGCAAACAGAGAACGGACAATCTTACGTAACCTAGGCACATTCACAGGCCAAGAATTAGTTTAATCAGGGACAACTTCCGAAAAGTGGGAAGTACAAAATCAATTTGTGGTTGCTCTGAATAGAACACTCTTCGTTCACTGAGAAGATGTATGTTTACGGTTGTGACCCAACCGTCTGTCATCTTCCTCCTTCTCCAGATTGAATTGTATATTCGGGTGTACACGATTAAACGTCAATAAAAGGCCTTGCGCATCAATGGAGTCTTTGATCACGCCGAATGTCATCTGCATAGCGTCTATAGAACGGCAGCTCGGAAATTGTGGATCCTAACTGATTAAGTTCCATTTTTGCCATAAATACGTCCACCAACAACGGGCCTAGTGGGGACCACATAGCCACACCGTCTTTCTGTCTATATATTTCACCGTTGAACTGAAATTGGACGTTATGTGTGCAGAACAATAACAATTCCTTCAGATTTTCGACCCGAATACCAACTTCTATTTGATTCCCTTCTATGTATTCACATAAGTATTCTACTGTTTCCTTAAACGGCACGTTTGTGAATAAAGACGTGACATGTAGGGAAACCATGTGGTAATTTTTAGTGTTCAGAGAGTCGACAGAGTCCGCGAACTGAAACATATCTTTCTAGCTAAATGGAGTTATTCTTGCTCTGACTGGTTCAAGTACTTAAACTAGCCATCTGGCTGGACTGTGGTAAGATGAATTGTTCATGTCAAGAATTGGGCGTAGTGACAGTCCATCTTTGTGGAATTTGGGGAGTCCATATAGTCTTGGAATGATCGTACCAATCGGCCTGATTCTTTCAAAAATGACTGCATCAATCAGGTCAGTCTGTTTCATCTGACGAAGTAGGTTGGATAAACTCTTCCCAATCGATGTTGTCTTATCTCTCTCCGATTCCATCTTACTGAACTTTGAATGATCAGACAAAATATGACGATTAACACACACCGGTCATAGAAACACAACACATTCATGCACACACACAAAGACCCACCACCACCCGGGTAGACAGTTATCCACAATTCCCATGCTAATTACCATTGAGTATAATCATGCTTTTGTGTGATATATAAACCTGATGAATCTCTTGCAGTTGTATATGCCTGATGAGAATTACCGAAAACAGCTGTTTGCAACCTTGACTTTTTATGAATACTCTGGGTATAATGAAGAAAGTGACTGTCGCCGATTTTTGTGTAACTATCTGTGAATCGAATACTTTCACTGGAAAGGCCATCATAGCAACACACAGTACTCCCCTGTTTGCGACTGCCTGCTGTTTACTAGGTGTTAGCGTACCTATCTTAAGTACTCGAACACAACTTTTAGAGTCGAATGTTTTAAGTTCTCTTCATCTGCTCTCTCACCACTTAAAGTATATTTTTCCTCCAATTTGTTTATTTAATTTTGGTCCATTTGTCTGATTTATTGCACAGAAGATTCGTAATGATACATCGCCTAACTGCAAATATGTCACTGACAACGGTGATGAGGACCATGCCAATGTAACCGTGATTTTTCCACCACTGGTTTTTTTCTTAGCGAACCTCACTAAATGTGATTATACACATATGTACGTGATACTCAATTCCTCACGTTCCGTTAATACTATTGCAATGAACAACAAGATGAATGCTGCGCGATGATGAAGCTGTCCGTCTGGGTAACATTTTCAAGTGGTTATTATGAACAGTTTCATCCACTGCACAACGCACCAGTGAATTCAGCACACGTACTTAATGCGACCTGCCTATATATCGAAATTCGACTGCAATCAACTAGTTGCACTTGTGTTATAGATTAAACTGTTATATTTTTGCATTCACAGCTTTTGATCGTCTTTGTTTCTTACCAACGTGTACGTACTGACAAACGCACAACCTTCTGTTCAATCGGTCGTAGCCAACGGTGTTGAAAACCATTCGTCAACATTGGTGTTTTGGTCATCAAAGTTCAGATGTAGCGAAATGCAGCCAGTGTGAACGGTGTATATCTTATTGACGGTCCGATACATTAATCCACAAGAAAATTTGGGACGAAAGCTTCAGTGTTTAGCACAACCCACCAACTCAGTGAAAGTGTGAATCATATTGCTGTAAACGTAGAAAACAGAAATCGTGTTACTAACACTTATTCGAATAAATTGTTCATCAGGTCAAATGCGCCTTTACGAAAGGTGCAAGTGAACAAGATGGTTGTTTGCCAGATTGGGAGAATTGTGTTATAGACATAGCTCATTATCTGCTCTGTCAGTGAATAAGATTCACTGGAGAAATTTTGGGTGTGATCAGAGTGATCCATTGTTTGGGACGAATGTTATAAGCCAGGCATACATGATTTATGGAATCACACACTTTGTGTTGCGCAACCGAATGAAAATCGATCTAACAAACTGTGGATGGTGCGGTGAAACTTTGTAAACAATATGAAACACAGTATCCATGTTTACTGTTTGGCCACAGTCTGTCAGCTTTGTTTATTGCACTGGTGACTCCACCACCACGAAATCATGTATTCAGATGCTCCGTTATGTTTTACGATAAATTATTACTGGACGGCTGTATAACAGCAGCAACTGCACCGTTTGGTTGTGAATACATTTCGTACGTCGCTGATGTAGGCTCAACCATGGTTGCATGGAAAATCAATTTTTATTATCCGGCAGCTTGTGAAGTTCGTCGAATGTAACAGTTTATGTGCGCACTGATTGAGCCTCCGTCACGTGGTTCTGGGATGGAAGTTTATTGAAAGGCAACTCACACAGACACAAATTTCATAACCTTTGATATACGCTGAACGCGCTGTGACAAATAATTTGCTTGCGACATCTCATTTACGCTAGAAGCTGTGAAAAAATTGCTGAAATTGGCATTGCCGGTTAGTGGTTCTGGTATCCATTTGGTTGTCAGTGAGAAACTTGAAATAAAACCATTATAACTATTATCACCTTTGTCTTACTAAACGTGGTATTCGGATGGTAATCATTTGTGCTATAAAATCTTGCTACACTTGATGAATGTAAACAGCTTTGTGTGTATGACAGTAGGGTATCATGGCAAGGCGGTTTGCCTGGTTTGAACGTGTGTAGCCAGTCTGTGAATACCTCAAAGTGTGAACATGAATTGTTTTCACTTTTAGATAGTAATTCGTGTTGATAACCAACCGAATGATACCCGACATTGCGTGTTCAGGGCGAATCAGTTCCCATATAACTATTAATCAGATACTTAGAGGGCCAGGGCATGCGCGCTTCCCTCCATGTCAGTGATTTTCAAATGACAATCAGGATCACCAATCAGTTGGTAGGAAATCTGAAAACAACTACCATCCCACGTCATCTGGTTTCTTGTTTTTTGTTCACGACTGTGTTGAAGCGAGTGAACTGTTTTGCTGATAGGTTGCTGGAGAATGTGAAGGTTGTTTGAAGTAGGTGCACTTCGTTCTTCTCCATACATTCATGTTTGCTAAAACAAACTATAAGGACGAAGTACCCGAGAACGTTCAACATGTCTTCACATTTCAGCTCGTTTATAACCAAGTTTGCGTAATTCTTATGCGTTTCTGAACCCATAGTATGTACCCTATCTCCTGATTATCATGGTTCAGTTGTTTTAAGAAGTTTAAGTCAGTCATTTGTCCGGACTAATTTAAAACGCACAAATAAGGTTACTCTAGATTTACTTCGCAGGGATTTCGGTCATCTCCGTCGATTGCAATACATGGGCTATGAACACTAAGCAAGCATTTGTTTAAACAGGAGTAAAATCAGAATAGGAATATCACATAGCGCCAGGAGTAAATTAGTCGAAGTTTGAAAAGGCTTTTACGACCTAACAGCTTCAAATTTTGAACAAGCTGGGTAGGAAGATACCAGTGCAGACAATTTCGATGATGCGAGTTAGAATAATCCAAAGCTAACTGGTTACCTAAGAGGAAAATTTAAGAAAAGATTTGTATACCGTCAAAGAGATGGAGAATGCAGTAAACCTATGCCGGCAACATAATTACAACACCAAGATAATGATGCTAACAACATTAACAGTGACTTAAAGGAATAACATAAGCTCAAGACTACCAACTCATTAACACCAACTCAGGGGTAGGTGACACGGAGTACATTCCAAATTGGCTAGCCACCAACAATACTGGTGTTGTCCAGTCTTCTTTCACACAAAATCCAAAGAAAACACAGCATGATATCCAAGTGTTGTGCCACGCAACCACCGGCTGTACTTTGCGGTTTGGTGAAACCATTGCGACACACCGTTTGAACTTCACTCTCTGAGTGCAGAGAAGAATGACATGTCGTACATCTTCTTCAGTACCGTATAAAATCCTATTGTCCGACCGTTATTTTAACATCCTTGAGACTGAAACCCTTCCACTCTCTCCGACCGTTTCAAGTGGTGTTATTAGTTTCGTAGGTTACGCGAACCTTAGTGTTAAACTTGAGCCTGAACAGACGTACTCAGTCGGTTGCATACTTCCTTGGTAGCCACATTGTTCTGCTGTAAACTTCTTCATAATTTAATAGTGGGTTTTCCGGCGCTGAAAAAATTCAGCAAATGTAGCCTCGATGCAGTGGCACTACGCGACCACATTTCAGAAACATGTGTTCGTATTGCGAAATGGAATTCTGCTGTGAACTCCATTCCAGTCGGAAATTTCAGTCTACTTTGGCACTGTTTCTCTGAAGTCCATTAGACGACCGAGAGTATAAACCTTCCTGTCTTTATGTCATTAAACCACCTGATTCCAAGTGTTAAGCCTCCATTTACTCTCAGTCATTATAACGCATCTCACCAAACCTATCTAGTGTTAAACAACCGACAGTTCGATAGTTATAATCGTACTTTCCGGAGTGTGCAGAACAACCTTCTGATTTAACCTCTCATTTACTGATTCCCCCCAATGGGTTACTTCCACTGGGTGAATTTCGTACGTCTAGCTATATAAATACCATGCAAAATTAGTTACTGAGGGAAACTCAAGATGCTGTTTTCTCCCAAAAACATAGCCACTTTCCAACAGGCGTCTTAGCTTGATGGTATAGGTACATATGGAATTCATTCATTACGAATACTTGACCAAAATATTGGGGGGGGAATATGTAATATTATCTTAATGACGTAATTGCCAAAAGAGGGACAGAGACCTATTTATAATGGGAAACTTTGTGTGCTGGTGTCAAAATTGATATTCAAATCTGTAAACCCCTGTTTTTTATCAAGTTTATTTATGTTCAGATTTTCAAATACATTAGTTAACCCAATTATGTTCATTACTGTCCCAGCCTTGTGTTCATCTGGAATGGTGTTCGACAAGTATGTTTATCAGCAAAGTACTTCACGTCTCCATGCAATATACCCAACTTTGTGTTTTTCACGTTAAGTGTTTTATCATTCTGCTACTTGCAAAGTTACTTGATCAACCGCTACTCTGAACTACATCATTGCACGTGCTCCGTTATCGTTTACGGAGATGAAATCGCGAGTGCTACCTCTGTGCTAGCGTGCATATGACCTCCTCTATTTGAAGGTGATCCGCTATACAAAAAACTTGCCAGACATCAAATGAAACGGTACACAGAAAATGCGTTCGTTGCATATCTCTTTAACTGAATTGTTCACAAAAATCGTTCGGGGATATCACTCACAAAATCTAGCGAATTTATTTGAAATATGGCATACTACTTATTACACAACAGTAGTTAAGTACATTGGTTGATAATTTACCTGGGAGTTGACGCCCTGTTCAATAACAGTAGCGAGTTGTGATACTCGTCTCTCTGATTCACTGCCGCAGTCAACTGAGCTTCACATTGTCTGTCAAAGAAAAATGTACAACGAATACAGAGAAGAATGGAATTGCAGTTGCTGTCTAATCCTGAAATGTTGCAGCTACGAAGTTCGTGTAATACAAAAACAGGGCAGCCAGTTTCAGTCATCTATGATTCGCTAGTTAGGTTGGATGCGTATATGGATAATGTTTATGTTTCGCCTAGCCCCATTATCCACATCGGCAACATTATTCCACTGCAGCGAACACATCAAAGTTACGGATGACGGATGTCAACTTATTGGTTGCTGCGCAGCGCCCATTCCGCATAACTAGGGTTTGGATGAAAGTGACATCCAGGCTGTCAGTATATGACATCGGTTCGATGTATGAGCTCGCTGTTGTCCAAGCTTAGTTTCGCAGGATACCTAAAGACAGTGCTCACTTGTGGCTACCAGAAACGATGCGGAACTATACGTTCTTTCGGACCATGTGACGGGTTTTGTTGTTCTTCATTTTTCTGTTTGCTTCGGTGCGTAGGTCCACTAAACTCTAATAAGTTTGATGTAACTATATACTATTGATGAGTGGCATGGTTAGTACTTTGATCAAGAAGCGATCTACTTGGTAAAAAACGATAGACCTTAAAGCCTACCTCCTTCGAAGATGAACCACAAATTGTTGTTTCGCTCTAGTCAAAGCCGTAAACAGTGCCCATCCTTGCCACAGCTGGAATTTAGGTTCAAGCCGACGTTCTGATGAGACAACCGTGTTGAACACTGTGCCACTGACTTCATATTAGGGCTGTCCAATTCCCCCCATCTGAGCATCCAGCTATACACCCTCATGAATAATTTCAAGCTTGACCGAGCGAACCTGTCAACGCGGTTCGCATCAAGACGGCGTGAACCGGAACTTCTAATTTTGGTAGAACTAGATTCGACTAGTTGTGTTTGGAGCGGATCGGCTGGACTATATACCTGAATGCATAAGTTCTCATCAACTATGAGTGACCTCCGATTTGAATCAAGGTTACCCTCAAAAAATAACAGTACGTGGTAAAAGCCTTTTAAAGGAACGCTACAGTATCGTATAGCATGTCCTCTTCAACACTTATTGACTATAGCCATCATGTTTCTCCTAACGGCATAATGACTACTGGCGATTAAATACCCATATCGTGTGTTCACTTCATCTGCCTGAATCATGAATCAAAATAGTGGGTGTGGTAGCTTATTCATTTTGTAGGCTACCCAAATTGTCTATGGAACCTACTTTAGCACGTCTGAGAGCTCCGCATATCTTTCCTCTTGTTCCTTCATCTTGTTTTCCTGATCTTTTCCAAGCTTCAGTAGGTTTTCATATTGCTTTTTGGGCACCACTTCCACGTACTCTGTCTTGATCTTTGTTAATTCAAATGCCGATTCAGATTGTGCTTTGCGTGCTTGCCTGGGAAACAATAAAAGATGGTTAGAATAATAGAACCAATTCTCAGCGTCTTACATATGAAAGGTAACTATACAGTCCAAAGTTGAATAGTTTATATACATTGCCGAGACTGATCGAATAGAAACTTTATCACTGCTAGTTTGTTAGATAAACAGACATTCTTTATTGGTGCCCTTGTTAATATTAAATCGTTTTGGATTGTACCGGAGCATGAATTAAGTGTATCTACTGATGTACTGTTGAGCATATCGCCATGAAAATTACGCTGGTGCACGAGGTTTCGTATGACTTGTATCTAAACAACCGGTAAGCTGGTTAAATGTCACTGATCACGTCCACAGGCTGCGGAACTGGGAATGACTTTCTGAATGAAGCTTATTTGTGAAGCAAGCAGGTTCTCTTCACTAACAAGCCGTAACCGTGGTAAACTCACATATGGGCAGCCGAGAATTCTGTAAAATGTCACAGTCTGTTTGGCGGTACGACGAAACAGCGCATGTTAGCTCAACACAACGACAATTCATATATCCTCCAACAGCAGCGCGCGATCTCGTAGACGGCGTACTGCCCAAGTATTGCACAAAGATGGTTGTTCACTAGCAATTGCGGAAAATGGTGATGAAGATGAACAATTCACCATAGTGGTCACCGACTCCATCAAAGACCAGTGGTGCACCGGGTTTATTGAATGGCCAGACCACACCCACTGGAAATCTAAACCGACTTTGACAACGAGCCCCGGAGGAAACTTTGTCGTAAAAACACTCGTTGACCCAAAGCCCTCAATAGATTGATCTACTGCACCATCTACGTCTTCCGTGATCGTCTTCAAACAGCTGGGCAACTTCAATCACGAGATGCAATGGACATCCTGTATGGATGAACTCTAATCGGTGAACCCACAGGCCGGAATACCGGCCACAGTATTTTACAAATTTCGTAATTCGTTCTACCACTTAACGGGTTGGGTTTTTTTTATCAGACTCAGAGCTGTACCACTAACTCCACTCTTGATAATCTGGAAGTCTCGTAACCACAAAATAATCACAAAACTGTGAAATTATTAATAATTATGTATCCCGTCTCATATCAGTATTCGCACTATCTGACATAGTTTCGACCAACTGGCCACAGCACAACCTGCAGCACCAGTATAATCACCCACACTCACTCCTAGCCTTTTAGATGTTTATCTAACTGGTGACCCAACAGGCGTGTTCTTGAACATATTCCAGAAACTGGTTTCAGTTGCAGGTCCCACACAGTATAGACACCGTGCCAGTGTGTCATGCATCAAGAAAATATAGCTGCATTTCCGGCACAACCGCACGCTCACCTCTGACCTAATTAAAACTTGCCACTTTCACTACTCGAATACTGATGCAAATAGACAATTAGGTAACTCTCGAACGTATCCTTGAAACCTTCATCGCTAATATTTGTCACCTTGTTGAGATGCGGCTTCCAAACCCTGGCGCTGAGCTCTATCTTCAATCTCCGTCAGTCAGTTCACATAGCTTGTACAATCTGCACTTTTCTGCGAACTATATGGATCGGATCACTGACCGAGCGGTGGCTGGAATTGTTTTAAGTGCACAGATCACTACCTGACTTGATCCTTGCTATTAGCCATCTTTTCGCTGCCAGGTATAAGGACACGACTAAAAAGTCAAATGACGCTCAGCATAAACTGCGCCTGTTTGTTATTGCGGGAAACACTTTTGTAGACTGTACTCCACAGGCAACTCACGGTGATTTTTGTCACTGGCTTATCAGCTGTTTACACATTGTAAGATAAACTTGTAACACGTTAGGTAAACCAATCGCCGAGAGACCGCCGAATCGGGGAATGTGACTGGACAGATGAGGAAGTCCTCAACATACCTGTCTTAACGGAAAAGTCAGGGTTGCCATACTTCACCAGCCTACGTTTTTATTCAACCGCTGGTAAACTTGGTAACTAAATTTCGGTGCTACAAACCTTCGGCTGACATATGCAGTGTACTACCCAACCGTCGTATACTGCACAGCTTGATTAGTTGACCAACTGTTTACATATCCGGAGTGTTTTTAAATACGTAATGGCGTTCGACTGGTGAGCAATGGTTTCACTTCAGAGAGGTGAGTGGTATCCTCGCAATGCAAGGTGATGACGGTTCATTCCACATATATATGGTCTCCCTCGACCGCACCATCAAGTACCGCAGCCAAAGTACACTTGTCGCTTAAGGATTTACTTTCAATACGGAAATGCAGACGCCTTCGAAATAGCGTAAACAAATAAAGATAACAGGGACGGTTTGAAATTTGAAAAAAAAACATAAAAATCTACACGAACACTTAGTCACGTAAGTAGGTTACAGTATCTGCGATGGTTGGGACATCCACTCCACAGGTCAGCTGAGCGCTTACCACACTGGGCAACATGTGCTGAGACCATCAACAGCTGAGTGCAAATGTGGGTCGCTCAAGTAATGATATGGTCATGAAGTAGGATTAACATGATTCTTCTGCTGACTAAAGTCAGCGACTGTTGCCTGTCCGGATAGTGTGACCAATTAAATCGCTGAACACTGTATATTGAGACAAAAAATATCACGGGAAAGCTTGCAGCAACAAACGGCATCTCTGCGATCACATTTTATGCTTTGTTTAGCTTTATTTTTATCTCATTCAGGATGTTTTTGGTCTCGGAGATTCTGCATCACTGCTGTCGATGTCGACAGCTTGAGGCACGGTGCCTTCAGATCAGGTACCTGTCTTTCACGAATGAATGAAAACGACCAGCATACATCAGAGATCATGTGACCAACGTGTAACGCGACAGGCATAGCGAACTAAAGTTAGTTTATTCATTCTATGCAGTCGGTTATTTGGCTAATTAACGTTCACAAAAGTGTGACAGGTGTAAACAACTCCTATACAGCTTAGTTAAACTACGATTATTGAATCCGTGTGGATTGAACGATGCAATCTTTCCTGTGCTATTTTTTCTATCCCGTGATACCATATTAATACATTTTGAACTGGTCGCTGCCATCTTACAGATTGTAAGGTCTTCACATCAAAGGAATGCTTTCGTCACTCTGTTGCAACTTCACACTGAGTCACCTCAAGTTTCACTCACTTGTTGCTACAAATTCAAAGAGGTTTCTAATCTCGTTGTAAATATTTTTGCGCAACATTCGGCGATCCATCTCATCCTACCTTTACCCCCGTTAAACAATAAATACGTAAGAAAAATTAGGTGGAATGATTTTACAAATACGGGCGGGTAACCAAGATACTTGAGAACACTAACTCAAGCGCTATTCTCAAAAGAGTTGGATCTCCGACTTCATTATTCTTTGCCTGTGTTTGCCGAGCTAGGTCGTCCAGTTCGTCATAGTGAGTTCGCAGTGCGTTGATCTCACTTATGAGCAAGTGTTTTGCATCGGATTCATGTCGATATTGACAGTGCTCATCTTCTAATGCTTTGATCAATCGTTCAATCTGTTAAAGGAAAATGTGGTTTTGAGTTAATACAAACTCAAACTAAATAGGCTCATACATTAGGGTTATTGTGCACCATTTTGATAACCTTTCGCGTTAGATTAGTTACGCAGAGGTTGCAAGGCCGATACTTTGTTAACGAAGATTTGCTAAGGTTTTGTCTCAAATGACAGAAATCATATATTTCAACAAATGATACAAGAGATATTTCTAACTTTATAGCCTAGTACACAAAATGTCTGATTAGCGATAATAGCAAGATTCATCGTTTGTAACCTTCGGTCTACAAGGATCATTGTATCTATCAATGAGAACTGAAAACTCGGCTCACACAGAACAGTTAGTGTCCTGTTTAACTGCAGTTTTACATTGCTGTGGAAATGGAAGTCCGGCCAAACCGTTCAAACAACTTCATGATTGAGGCCAGACAGTGACCAGACAACAGTTGTATTTTTATTTTTCCGTAAGAAATGCAGTATTGCTGATCAGTAATGTGGCAGATTTCATAATTTAATTGAGGCATATTTGCGAAAAATCTGGGCTTCGGTTGGGGTCGAAATAGCGACAGAAATGGCATATCAAAACGCGTCAGGTGCTCTGCCGGCTAAGCTAAACAACAATACCGAGAGCCCAGAAGCTTCACTTCAAGTCACTGTGTCATGTAAAATTCACCAAACAATCCAGCGGACTGATTGTCCAAGCGAGATTTTTCAACAGCCCAATTGATGGAGCACTTGCTGTGTTTGGGCATGCTGTTTTTGTCACTGGTTTGAAATCATCCGAATTCCAGACTTTTTCCAATTGGGTTTTATCTAAAACACAGTATTACCAGTACTAGTTCGCACAGGTTGGTAACAGTATTACACACGATGGTGATATTGTCTCTATGACAAACGTTGATTCTGTCTGTATCTGATAGTCGTAGTTGCAAGGAAAATTCATATTGACACCTTTCCACATATTAATTATCGTTTTGGTAAAAGATTCTGTTTTTGTCATCATTGCGATAGTGAATTTGATGGTTGTCATTGTCGATTAAATAGTGTCATCAGAATCTACACAATATTGTATTCCAGTTATCCTTATCAGTAGGCATGATAAAAATTCACATTCACAAATTGCTTCACATCAACTCACATTTTCTTCATCTGAAACCCTTACAATCTTCACTTTGTGGTTCTATCAATGTTAGCATCTCTTTATTAGACCTTGTCATCTACTTCGTCACAAACACTTTCATGAAACCAACATGCAAGATTTATATCAGAGGTCGTAAGCAACACCAACTCAGTTCATCATTTCTATCTAGTTAAAACTCTAAGGTCTGATTAACAATGAAAACTTGCCGAATTAGGTGTGAGGTAGTATAACGTGACTTCCGTTCTACTCAAAACCGGAAAACCAAAAGCATAAGGTGCGGTTAAAATAGAAATGTGTAATATCTTTGATTGTTCAGTATAAGAAACACAAGCTACTCTTTAGGACATTCTACTGCGTAACTTAAGGTCCGGTTAAGTGTCAGTGACCATTTCATTATGCGAATCTTAAAACATGTTCACATACGATCTCAGTTACCTCCATTTGTAACATCACTTGTTTCTCTGTTTGTTCTGATATGACAGTTTTCAATTTAACAATTTGATGTCGCAAATGTTCTACTTCTGAAGAAGTGAACAAAATCATTTGTATGGGTCAAGATGATAAACAAACCTGGTTTTTCTTGTTTCTGTAAAGCTATTACACGTTGATCGCACTCTTGGGTAATAGTCCAAAGATATTCCTGATGATGTTATGCGAATTGAGTTTCAGATACAGAAATAAGTACCTTAACAGGTCTGAACTTTTGCAGCTCTGATTTGTAATGATTAAAAGCGGCTTCATATTCCTTGTAAATTTGGGAAAACAGAGGTTGGTACGTTTTGAAGGTGGAGATTAGTGTTCGAAACGCCTCCTTATAAACCTTTTATTAATCCATATTGGTCAAAGCCTGTGTGCGAATACTTGAAGTCTGCCTTCAACGTCCGACTTTTTCAACGATTCAACTTGACACCTGATCTGGTCTTCAAGGTAATCCAGAAACTTGGGCTTGCGAATTGCGCTTGGAGTTTCTGTCCAGTGTTAAACGGAACAAAAAACTAACTGGCATCAACGTCAGAAGACACTCGAGATTTGCTATGCACTTTGGTAATAGGTGACGCCGGGAAAAATGTGTCAAGTGCGTGCGCTGGCCACTGTTCAATGTTAGTAAATGTGTCACCTGGTATAAATTTGCTATGCTTTGACGACATCGCACGGTCTGAAATGTCGTAAGACAGAGGTTAATAGAAAGGCAATCGCACAGGCTCCTCATCAAAACGAGTTGCATAATATAGTCGTTTCCCAGCAAACTTGTAATAAATCAGCAATGACGTTATGCAACTAAAATACTAATGGGGAAAGGTATACGTGAAGAGGAAAACTGTTTTTCACAACAATCTATGACGCAAAGGAAGGAAAAACAACACACGGTTATAAATATTACTGCACCTTATCTACATGGAAAATCACTGTCTCGTCAGTGATAGCTTGGATGTTAGGAGCTGTTGGTATGAAGTCCGATCTGCTGGAAAGCTGGTTTCAACCGGTTAAATCGAACTACCCACCACTGATCATGGACTAGATAAGAAACTAATGTTACTATACGACAGTTGTTATCACTCTGTATCAGCTACCCGAAGGTCACTGGTGGTCGATATATACCAATGTAGTAAAAAATTGCAAATATAATTGCAGTATTCCAAGATTTGCTTTTGTTAAATAGTGATATTTCCTGCATGTCAGTACAGTTTTATAGCGTTCTCAGCTATCGCCCGAAGATCCCATGAAAACAGTCAAACGGTTATATCGTAGCCAGTCGCTTGTTACTAAAACTGAAGGTTTTGTCCAGAAAATATATTGGGTTAGACCTTGCACGCATGAGTTTTATTTGTCCGTAAACTTTGCCCACTCCTCCAGTTTGTCTGTTTGTCCGCTCCATTAAATAGGTTTTGTTCGAACAAACTCTAAGTGTTTCCACAACAAATGACTGCAAATCAATTGATAAGTAGGTATACAATGGTTGGCCACCTCTGATTATGTCTGAGCGGTAGTGGAGATGTGTCCAAGTAGGTAGCCCCGATCTTTAGACAAAGCCTGTGGCAGTTGAGCAATACACATTGTTTATGCAATCCTCTTAATTGCTATCTGTTCACATCTCCTAAACCTGGTTATCAGCGTTTTCTTTGTCATTGTTGCTGAATTAGCAAGCTTGTGAGAAAAAGCCTCAACTTTCAATAGACACTGACTTACTGATATATATGCACATATAAATGAATAAATTGTAGTAAGCAACTATGTCCATGTAATCATATTTTGGATAAAACGTCTTGCCAGTTACTACCCAAAAACGTCGAAGAATACTGAGTGCGTAGAAGCTTCTACGTAAGTGGAACTTTGTCTGGCTTACAGCCGTGTTAAATGCTGTGTTCAACACGATGTATCACGATAATTGAGCAATGAATAATACTTGGCCATTTTTGATTCTTTGTCAGATACATTAATATTTAAGAGCATATTTACTTGCCATCCATGAAAACTACAACACTGGTGTTCGTTGCGTATTAATGAGTAACAGTGAGGTCGGCTATTCACATGGAACTTTGGATATTTTGTGCCGAAAATCTAATTTAGGTGATTGTTCGTCTCCTATGGTGTATTAAACGTAAATACGATTGCTATTGTAAATTTTAAAATGTTTTTACTTTGCTTATAAAGCTTGATCAATAAGGTTGCAACACAATCGCGACTGCTTTGAGAAGTGTGCAAGAGTGCGATATGGCAGCAAACTCTACTGTGCGGACTTGGTTGACTCCTGAGATCAATTACTTTCACACTACCAGTTCAGGCGATAGAAAGTATTGATACTTTGATGAGAAAATTTTGGGAATTTATTTCGTTCCTGTGGACTGCAACTGGATCTGACTTGACTTCTCCGAGGCGGTACGATGAACCCCACATAAAGACACTAAGTTTAATACCTACAAAATACGTCCATCACAGTGAACACTACTCTGACAGTAATCTAAAAGCGAATGAGTCTTCAATAGCATTTTTTATTTGGCATAATTATCAAACGCCCTAGTGGTACAGAATTCTGCGCAAACATGGAACAGTTTGTAAGGTACACCTTAAGCAGAATAGAATTGGGTGTACCACAGTTCGAAGGTTAAGAGGGCAAGGATGAGCAGGATGGGTTTATATCGGGAACCCACATTAAACTCACATCTTTGTGGACTTCCACAAACGAATGAACCTTGTATGTTTTTCAGATATGATACAGAAGAAAGTGGCTGACCACCACCCGAGTTTGCGAGGTATTCGGCAAGAATTTTACGACCAATGACCGCGAAATCGAGTCAGTATATGAAGAACTCTTATGACTTGTTATGTGCAATTTTCCCCATTTTTGCTGAGCACAATAAGGTGCTCGTTAGTTTCGAGGTGGAATCACTACTCACCCATGTAGCCCCGACAACAACATTACATACAACCCGAAAATTATTACCACGCGAAATTAACTTTAGAGAGAAAACAAAATTGGCTGCCAACCAGATGGTAGGTGAGCTATCCGTATGCTTAGATATGAATTACTTTGTTTACAAATCAAAATACTATACTAAGAAACAAAGACCAGCTGTGAGATAAGCAACATCCGTTGTGTTAACAAACATATACGTGAAAAGATGCCAACATGAAGAGTCGTATCTACACACTGATGTGATGTACAGAAAGGTAGCGAACATAGAGGTGACGGTTACAATAATAAAATGCTTACCCTAAACGCTTCTTCAACAACGATTAAGACGAGTGTTCAACCCGTTATCAAAAACATCGGGAAAAATGAGGAAAAATGCCTCTACCTCATTCAAGGAAGGAACGTCACAGGCTAATCGAAGGGTCTTGAACGAAGTAGATATCATGATGGTCTTTCGTAAATAGCTGACATTCTGTGGAGTCTTGGTGCATCTCAGAGATCCATTGCCCCTTAATAAAACTAGCAATTGTGCATAGATAATAAGATGCGAGGACTGCCCCCAAGTTTATATTGGACAGGCGGCATGGAAGCTCAGAACTAGAGTAAATGAACACTGAAGGAGCATTAGAGAAGCGCTCTGAAAATTAATTACAGTAACAGACCACTGTTAAGGATTCCAGGGCAACTGATCACGCAGTAGACGAAAGTCATGAGGTTGATATGAAATTTGTTGAGATAGGTGGATGAGACGATGAAAGCACACAGAAGAGCGTAGTTGCAGGAATCATCGAAACTGCAAATGCCAGATGCATTGTGCATAGTGTTAACGGGTTTGAACATTCTGGCGCACGGCAACTGATCTTAGATGGATCAAACTGACACACTGGTGACTGCATGAGACGGCCATCGTAAGCCATCGTTACCACATCTATATTTGTCAAAAATCCGTTGATTTTTTGATCGGATTATTTGACAGAAAATACCGCTTTCTTTTCTGTCAAACTGTTCACATGCCGCCCATCAGCTAAGAATAGATATTTGAACCTAGTATTGACCACTGCTTATGTAAATCTGACCCACTCAACGTTGTCTTCTGCTTCGTTCGATTGTTTGGGTCTAGGTTATTCTGAATAACACCAAAACTGCTACTGGTTCATCTGGTCTAGAAAAGCGTTCGTGTCAGCAGTGGAACGTTACCAAAGAAACAACTTACCTAATACTCACAAGCTGTTTTGAAACCTAAGACTCAGCCTTCTGTAGGCAACTGACGTGGATGTCCACATCCCAAGCAAGATTGGATATATAACAGCTATGTTTCACAGTTCAGAGAGTGGCCGGATTTATGTGAAAGGCGTTCTTAATACTCAGGCCACTATGGTCATTTGGGGCAAACATAGATAATGAAAACACTCCTGAATATTTAACGTCAGGGGTTGGATATACCGGAACCTGCTAAGCAGATGGCAAGAAGTCTACTGTTGACGAAACCCAAAATGCCAATTCGGCTGTGGGAGCTGTGATGTAGACTACATCCATTCCAGCCTGATCGTCATCGGTTGTCGTGCTGTCAACTAAAGTGTATAACCAGTATCAACTAGACGGTTGGTGACGCTAGATACGGTTACTACTGTCCTACATTCTGGTCTCTGAAGCGCAGCCTAAGCCACCAATTAACAGATCCGGCGTCCGTGCAAGACAGGCCTATTGACCGATCCCTTCCAATGTGTAGACAATAGTAGCATTTGCATCAGTTTGCACTATAGACCTAAACAGCGAAGGAGGAGGTCGCAGGCTCGATAGTAAGAGAGTTTTGCATGGCAGGCAGTGTCGATATGAGTAGTACACTACTCACAAGTAGTATATCACCCACATGCGACATTCAGGAACAAGAGGACAAGCCCCGAACACGACGGACAAGAAGAGACTATCGGAACAATGTATACGTGCTGTGTGAGAACTTTCACCAAGGCGAATGACAACGTACTGTCACCCAATGTATGTGAGTGCATGTCTGACGTGCAAATGAGTGCACGCATTTGTGGTTTAGTTTTTGACATGACCTGTACGGAAGTTTGCACGATAAACCAACTCGCTGGCCAAACGTCTTCTGCGGACACAGCAATAGGACTTACCAGGACAATGTTATTAGGTCTAACTATCTTTTACGGGACCAGTACAGTTAGCGCCAGAAAAGGTGGTTGGAAATGGTTTGAAAGTTGGGCTAAACAGGATAATGGAAGAGGGTCAGTAGTGATATTCTTTCGCTCATTCACCTTTCTTTCTGCATCGGATCGGACGACAAGAACTGGACTGCAAGACGATCAGCTCAGTGTGAACTCAGCAGGGTTTCGTAAATTCACGGTTGTGTGCAAGTTGAGACACTGTTTGTATTATTCTCTCTGAACATAGATGATGTGAGAGGTGATAGACCATGCCGTCAAAAATAGACAATCATCGTCATCATAACAGTCATGAGCCTGACCAAAAGGTACTGTGGTGGGAATGGTAATATTCAACGTCTACAAAACAATCATGTTCAATGACACGGCGCTGTTTCACTAAATTCTCAACGCACAACGAACACGGTTTTGAAAATCAGACTGTAAGGACTGATTTATGGGCATGCTTCTCTCTGCTCTGAAATCCCTTTATATCGGATATTGTGACTAGTGGCTCTATAGAGTGATTTATACGTTCGTGCGATAGCAGTGCCTTTGAATCAGAATCACAGTGAGCAGCGACGTCATAACTAAAGAATAGTATGTACTGTGTGGTGCATTTACTCTACTCCTACTGATTTACCATATTTTCTGTTCAGCTATGCACTAGGTCAGTTGTAGGCAATCACTAACGAAGGTACGGACATCGCATTTCTATTTTCCCTAAATATGTATACTGTAAACCCGAGGCAATAAACGACCCACGCTCATAAGGGAAACTACACTGCGGTTTCAGACACATAGTGTGGATGTCGCGAGATTCAGCAAGCATCATCTTATGTCACTTCTCGTGTGAATTGTTGTGAGGTAAACATTACAAATTATTCTGCCCCGATAACTGCGTAGGTAAGGTGTGGTGAATGCTCTTGTAAGTCTACATGAATGGCCATGATGATATGCTATTCCAGTCATTTCGTTGATGTGGTAATGTAAGTTCTTATTTGAAGTGGTTCCTTGTAAGAACTGAGACTAAGACCCTTCGATACGATTGTCAACGAATCAGGGTCCAATGAATGTGAGCTTACAGGTTGCCACCGTAAGGTAAGTCAATTCGTTAAGGCCCAACTGATGATCCGTTGTATGTGAGATTCCTAGACGGATAGCCTGTAGCCATACCGGCATACACAACTTAGTGAGGTCGGAGTGGACTAGATTACATTCGGTGAAAATTGGATGATCAAGTAGTTAGCGATAAAACAGCAAGTAATTGTTCAAACTATTATGTTGTTGTGAGAATGTAGATCTTCTGAACCCTGCACGAGGCTGGTTTGCATAAAG
>QNGE01003885.1:0-12178 GCA_008508345.1 Paragonimus westermani | reverse complement strand
TCGCTGCCGTAAAGTAATACGGCCCTCACCGTTGTCTTATATACACGACCTTTAAGCTTCAGAGAAATACACCTCTGTCGCCAGAGATGCCCCAGATTAGCGAATACCGTCCTAGCCTTAGAGATGCGCGCTTCTATTTCATTCCCTACACCTCCGCCGCCACCGCGGATGCAGCTACCCAGGTATACAAACCGGTCAACAACCTCTATGACTACATCATCTAACATCAAATCTACGTGATCACAGCAATCCTGCAGAAGCACTTTGCATTTTGAGGCTGCAAAGCGCATTCCGAATTATTTTGCAGAACGCAAATTGTCGACAATAATGATATCGAGGTCCACCAACTTACTGGTTACAAGCAGCTTCATGCAGAATACCACCTACTGAGCACAATGGAGAACACAGGAATTCAGCATTGCTATCATTGAATCATTTGCGTTAATAGGGATTTATGTCGAATGCTACTCACCCCACAACAAAACGCTGTAGACGCCTAAAAAATTGATAGAATCGCCTATTGCCAGCAAAGAAATTTTCGGCACTTTTAGCAGTTAATATATGGGTTGAAGTCTTGGGGTACAAATCATTTGAATCAAATTATTCTCAGTGTCCCGATATTTTTCGGGTTTTTGTTGACTTGGAAGACAGACAATTAAAACATGGTGTACTGCCACCCTTACTGTTTACAGCATAAAGCGATGAGAGTAGAATTGAGAACAAAATAAGGTTTTAAATAAATGAAGCTTTGTCAACGCTTTAAAACTATCCTTGGAATAAAGCCTATTGACTTCGTAAGGAAGTCTCATTCAATGGGTACAAACCTTGTAAGAAACGACTTTCTGTGTGAGAGAGGTCCAAGGATAAAGTTTTTAAAGCTCCTAGTAATGGTCCTGTCTACCGATATCAGCCATAATGATAAAAAACAGCTTAAAAGGTGACGTGTTAAGGATGTGTCCCAAAATTAAGAAAATGAAGTCAACAAAATCGAATCAGATGCAGACCAACAGCTCCAAGTTGCAACTTATAATTCACATGCAGCAGCCAGTGATCAGTTTGATAACCGAGCGCTTGATACACTCTACAGCGATTTTGACTTCCTTTGAGCCGGTACTCACAACTTGATTAGCGTACTTAAGTAGTTATCTTGTGTAACGTTTAATTGTCTATGAAAAACGGCGTCTGATCTATCAATCAGAGATCAACACGCTCTTCATTAGCGACTATCTAGTGATAGAAAATAAAAGATAAGTTACGCGACATCCGGATATATCGATTTTTATTCTGATCAATCCTCCTTATCTTAGCTAGGTGCATTATGAATCACGAACGTATTATAAGTGTCAGCAATAAATGACGTATGATCCCAATTTCTGTCACTCAGAGAATGGTCCCAAAAGCCGAACATCACGGAAGCCATGTTGTAAAATCTCTTGCAGATACACTGTTGCCTCCCCTACCTTGCATATCCCCACCCTTTGACATGGCTTTTTTCTGTCTCATTTCGTCAACCCTGCGCATCATGTAGGCTAGTCACGATTGTTCCAACTCCAGCGGTTGATATTAGTTCGTACATCCAATAAAAGTGCATTATACGTCGAAAAGACGGCTTCTCCAGAAACAAAAGTACGAGCGTCACACTGTTGACTTGTTGATATTGTTTAGGGAGCAGTTCGGTAGTGTCATGTCACTACGACAATCCAGCCGTAGATAATGCACTAGAATAACCGAATCTGCGTTCACTGATAACAACACAGACGTTTTCACATGCAACCACAGGGTAAGGGATTTTAACCCATTTTCTGGCGTTCAAGAGACAGAGAGCGGACACACAGGATGTTCCTCGATTTACAATGTTGATCACAGCATCAACTGAGTCTTTCTCAACATCAAATTTGCTACACTGCACTACCATTCGTGTGACGTCATTGTTGTCAACCACAGAGCATTAAAGGCGTTGACCGAAGGCTGAAGAAATCAACCAAATTCGTTCGTGGCTGCTCAGTGACACTGTTTACTCTAACAACAGGTAATGTTGAAAGATACATTACCATTGAGAAGCCATGACAGGATTGCATTCACACTGTATACATAACACATCAGTCAGTATTTTGACAACAAGATAACGACGAGGGACGTGTTTACTTTCCGTGTCCGGTGGTTTGCCAAAAGAAGCAAGACTTACTACCTAGGTCGCTTACATACGCAACTTAACACAACTGGTAAGTGAGATTTGAACGTACACGATGAAAATCGTCTGAAGCATTTGATGCTCATGAGTAATTAGCGCATGTGATTGTATCGGCGTTACCCAGAAGTTATCAGAATAATAAACACGTATGAAAGTTGTAAAGAACGGTACAGTCTGTTTGTTTTAGTGGTAGTAGAGTCTACTAGGGTAGATTTGCCGGTTTGCTTCGGTTGGCGTGTGAATGAAACGATTACTTCGAATTGTTCAGCCCATGTTCCAATTTGTTTTTGACTACCTCAATAGTCGATTACCAGTACTCTGCTACCACATCACGGATTGACAAGAGATGAATTACGTAAAGTTCTGTATGAAATACGCAATTTTATGATTGATCCATTCATAATGATTTGTGAAGCAGGTCTATCTGCGTTAAGTGATTACACTGCTCGTAACTATCAACCGCCAAGTCGCTAATCTATATATTTTCAGTACTCAACCCACAGCGAGTAAAACTTTTCCATTCTTCACCATTGCTGAACTCATTATTTTGTAGCTTACGGATAATCATTACGAAGTTTACTATGACTGCGTAGAAAAAAGCGGAAAAGAGATTGATACACGGGATCGAGGTAGAAGCACAAGGTTCCCAGATCCAACCCGCTTTTCTTGACTATGTCAAGCAGACGTCTGTTGATCTGAATGGCGATTGTTGAGAACAGGGTGTGGCACCGCTCTTGAAGATCACAGTAAATACCAAGAACAGAGTAAGGTTACTGGTATAATGAGATTTGATATAAGTGAGAATCGAGCAAAGCTTTACAACGATCTCCAGAAGCGCTGCTAACGACCTAAGAAGGAAGGCTGTTCCAGCAAGAAAAGAAGTGCTGTCCAATGGAGGTCAGATAACGAAGCCTGAAAAGCTTCCTGTTATTTTCTCCCCGTCCATCGTCATTCACTTCAGTGAAGAACTGTTCTACGAGACTTACTCTAAAAAAGAAGTGTGCGGGAATTAAATCCTAAGGGAGTCTCCGAAATTCAAGTGGGTACAGATCAAGAATTTCAAGACAAGATTTGTCGGTGGTACTGTTCAGGCTAAGTGGCCGCTCAACAGCTAGCATGTAATTCTTTAGGCCAGTATACACGAACTGATAAGCAAGCTCGAGGTGCGGTCTTATATAAATCACGTGAAGCGTCAAAACACTTTCCTGTCTATGCGGGAAGAGTACGTTTCATCATCCTAAGAGCAGCAAGTCCTTTCTCGCTTCGATCTTACGGCGATGTGTGAAGGATAAGTTAGACGACCACCAGATGCACATATCTTTCTTCAGATCGATTCTCATGATATCTACTGTGCTGAACACACCATGAATTACGAAGGCATTGCCAGAATCTCTACCGAGTGACATGTGGGCACATTTATTGTCATTTAGTGGGAGACTCCAATCGTCGACTAGCGCTTGGTCGCGTCAAGATAAATATACAGTGCACTGGATTCAGTGGCATTCCTGATGTTTCGGTCGTCAGCGTATACAAGAACGTTGTTGGAACTATTTTCCGGAAGGTGGTAGATGTGAGTGATGGATAACAGATGACCTAGCACTGACCATTGGGGAACGTCCGCAGAAATGAAAGAGAGAGACGAGAGATCTGATCCGGTCTCAACTCTAAAAGTTCTATTATAAAGAGAAAGAGGCAATCCAGCGGAAAACCTCTCCTCGAATACCACAGGCTTCCAGTTCGTGTTTAAGGAGGCCGTGTGAGACGCGGTCAAAAGCCTTGGCGAGATCAAAGAATATAGCAACTATAATGAAACCATTGTCTTTGGCCTTCGTCACACTATAGGGGTATGGGCTACAGTTACATGGTCAGGGCACATGGTCGTAGTAAAATATATAGGACATACAACGTCAGGTACACTGTAACGGGTAGTAACTGAGTGTGTACAACCGACAACCTAATGCTTCTTCCATACTGCTCAAACTACAGGCTATACCCTGGTACATCCTTAAGAGTTCGTAACTTTTATGAAGCTGAGAAATGCCTTCGTAATTAGCCTGCCCACATGCGAGGTTTTTAGAAGACACCTTACGAAGTGTTACAGACAGCAATCAGTGACGTAGTTCACTTCAAACCGTCTTGAACAATACACGTGATCCTTGTATAAACGTGCTGGGCGCTCAGAAAAAACTTACTATGGATATTGTGATGTAACCCTATGTCCTAAGAACCACTCAGGACCATGTGCAATAATCCTACGCCCACTATAGGAATACACACATTTTCGTGAGTATACTCACGAAAATGTGTGTATTCCATCTTGAACACTCACCGTAATTTGTTGGATATAATTTCTGTGACTCGTGTTGCAGACTACGTGATGTAAGCCTACTCTCTGAAAATCATACGGGACCATTTACAATAATCCTACGCCGTGTGAGGGAGCGTGCTTAACAGCGCTCACCAGGAGTGAGTGTTGGTTACCCAATGTTAGTCGGAGTGAAGGAGCGTCTCATTTATCACAGGAAAAAATCCTTCAAAAACCGGGTTGTCAGGATCCCCACAGAGAGCCAGTAAACACGCCGGAGGTTGGTAAACTATTCAATTTGAAAACTATTCCAACCTTGATCGTTATGACAATGTTTGAACAATGGGTTGTTATAACAAATGATTTGTTTTGCGATTCGTAAATTTTGTCCAGTATCCTTTACACAAGTATTTTTGGATTTGTTGTCTTGACGCACAACCTTTCAGAACCAATTTTTATTTTTTCTAATTTATGCTCGAATTCATGCAAAGGTATTGTTTGATTTCCGATGCGCTTGTGGTGAGATTAGAAAAAGACTTTATAGTGAGGTCACGTTTGACGATCCCAGAATCCTGAACTCCCTGAGACGTCAGAGTTACCTTGCCAGTACCACCGCGCCATCCACTACCTTGTGAACGTAGGTTTACTCCAAACCACTAGCATCAAATTTAGTGTGTTTGCATAGGTTTCGCAGTTTCACTCGTAGCTGTATAAAGAATCCACGCCATCTCTACTGACGTAGGCTTCATTCACCAGGATAACAATGGTTAGGTTACTATCATTAGAAACGCCGCTTGGTCAGGCTGAAGCTTGTTTGAATTTTGAAGGTCGACTGGAATTCTCGTCGACATTCGTGTTCTCTGGCGGCTGCCGTGCGATTGTGCTCAAGGTTCTCTCACGTCCAACTCCTTAGCGCTTTTAATTGTCGCGTTTAGGTTTGCTGGTGAACGGTGATTGAATCAATAAACAAAGTTTGTTTGCAGACTCACCCTCCTCCCACTGCGACCTACGACTGACGTTAAGGTAAGTCTGAGGAACCTATGGACGTACGAACTTAGTAATCAGCACCACTATAAGCCACTAAGGATCCTGTTTCCTTGGCCGTAGGATTGCTAGGTTTTCATGGCACCTGAACAGTGAAAACTAGTTGCAGCATTAGATCCAGAATGACAGCTGCTTATCAGAACTAACATAAGTAGCAGAATTAGAGCCACTGGAAATAGCTCTACATAGGAGGGCGCCTTAGAATTTAGAGAAATGTAGAGAACTTCCACTGCTTTTCGTTCACCAGTGGTGCTTCAATCTAGCGCAGCAACGCTCTTACGTCATATTTAAATGCCACTCGAATTGACTTGAATGATCTCGCAATACAATAAAATTATATGCACTCGCGCCAGTTTGCTCCTCTACCTGTGGCACAGTCACTTAACGATACTACAAGGATCTCTTATTCAGTTTTCAGCTCCGCTATGCTCCGAACATAGCCGTACCTTTGCCGTTTGGATCAGCAGAACGATTCCGAAAGAACAGAACCTACTCAAAATGAGTGTTCAGTTGTGGAACTGGTGGAATTTTCCCCTGGACGTAGTTCATTAACAAAATAAATGAAAATACAACCGCTCCTCATTTGTGAGCACAAATGGAAACGCCACCGCTCAGCAATCGTTTTGAGGACATTTCCGCAGTTACCGCTAAACAAGCAGATAGGAAGCATCCTACGGATGAAGTCAAATTAAACAGCCGCGTGACTTCTGTGTCTCAACGCACAATTATTTCGGGATCACAAACTACCTGGCTGTCGTTAGTAAAACTATGGCCTGAGCGCGAGGGCTTTTGACCGCTTGTCAGTACTTGAAGCTTGATAGGTGTTTGGTGTAACCTGACGCTCCGGGAAAACGGAATAAGCTCGCCATCATGATGCCCACGGACCCCATGTGCCAAACGGCTGAGCAACTTGTTATTGGAATATTAAAGTTGCCCATCAGAAGGATTATGCAGGGCCGAGTTATGTCGCTGTCTCTACTAGATGGGGATGGTGTGTAACCCCCCATCCATCTATGCTCCGATTTAGTTTGGCAAACTGGACAACACACGGTTTTGGGAATACCACTGAGCATAAGAGTATCGCATTTAAAGACCAGTAAATCGTTATGGAAGTAAACCGCCGACTAGCCACATTTACTCCTCCGCCCGTCCGTTCAGGAAAGCCGAGTGTGTTCGACATCTTGTTTGGTATCAAGTTGAGCGTTAGTAGACCGGGATTCAGTGGTCATAACTATGCGATGCTTTGCGCCTGCACAAAGTTCACGAAGCCCACCCAGCTCGTTACACGAAATTATAACACTGATATGAGCACACCTAACAGCGGTTTCAATAAAGGAGTGAGTACTAGCTTCGCATTATATAACAGACTGCTCCTCTGTAGAACTTTTGGAGGAACTGCAGTCAACTACACAAAAACCGGCCTCTAGCTTTTTGAAGCATCAAGCTGTCTAAAAACACTACTGAATCGTTCTCTAACTATTCCAGTGTATGATTACAAAAAAGATGATTCATCATCAAAACGGTTAGTGAGAAAGCGCTTATGAGAATTGGATTCAACACGGCACTAATTGACTAAGTATATAAGAGAAATGTCTCTCATCTGGAATAGAAATAACGCTGAAGGACTGTACAGATGGCGTACCCCTATAAAGAAATGAATAACTAAGGCACTGGTCAATAATGAAAAGGAGAAAAAGGAATTGAGCTCACTCGAACTAGCGATCAGTGCGTGGGTTGAAACAAGCCGACTGTTCGCGGATCGAAGTATGATAGGAAGTATGGATTATCCAAGAACAAATACAGAGGGAAATTTTCTAATTTTGGCAGCAATAATTTTGCAAGGTTCAGAGTGGATAATGGTGAGGTAAGTGATAACGGTGGCTGAATCCGGAACGGGGATGCTTGATATAGCCTATCGAGGGGAAATTATGGAACGTAGGGCAGTATTTGAACAAACACTGTAATGATCAAGATAAGCACACCAACATCAAAAATGTCCAGCGGGACTCAATGGGACCAAAGGTATCACAAAACAGCTTAAACAAGACTACCACCCTCTGGAACGGTCGGGGTGAAACGACGTCCAGCTTGCAGTTTAAGGATATGTATGGTGGAGTCGCTCCAGAGTTTACAGTGCCATTCCCTGCGAAGTAACTGGAATTATTAGACGGTACGGACTAGTTCTATTAAGCAAGAGATTTCAGTGCCTGATGCAATGGATTTGCTTAACCTGAAAATGGTGATTCAAAAGTAAAAGCAAGGGATATCCGCTGAATCCCATCAGGCTGATGAGGAGACAATCGGTGTCTGAGATGTCTCGGATAATGACATTGGTTTTTATCAACCACCAGGAGATACTTTCTCACTGGCTTGCGTCTCCGGCAATCAACTTATGGTATGTCGGGGTAGACCTGGGAGCCAGTGTTGCCACGTGGTTTATTGGACAACAAGAGCGCACCCTTTGTGATCAAGGCCCTCGTAAGCATTAGCTCAATCGGCCTTGGTGTATCAGCTTGTAATAAATCTGGCTTTATAATCAATCGTGTGAAAGGTACGATGCATGTCTCCTCACAGAGGTTGCTTCATATTTTTTATCATGCTCATCCCAGAGCTTGAAGCAGCTTGTGGGGCATTCCGGGAGCTTCTGTGGTATTTTTGGGTCTTTACGGGCATCATTCTGCCATTTTGCGGGCTATAACAGGCACGCTTATGGAGCATTCGGACTTGATTCCAACTCACTTCGCAGAGGAGGATGGTTTAGCCGAGCACATCTCCCGACCCCTACCGACGCAGAAGGTTAACCGGGTGATTTTTTTACATCAAACTTGGATTACGCCGGGTATTCGTTCTGTCTTCAATACCAACAGCGTTTAGTCCAGCATATTGTCACCGATCTAAATATTCATTCCACTGTATATCATTATCACGGGAATTAAAGCGAGAGGTACCCAACCCCTCAGTCACATCAGGACTGACCAAAACTGACAGTGCAGCTACTGATGTCCACGCTGAGTTCCACAACTTCGGATTTAAACAGATGTCTTCAGTTTCCTGGGTCCGCTTTGTCGTTGAAACTTAGTGCACTAGAAAGGGGGACTTCCCAAAACAACTATGTTGGCAATACTCAGTTGCCTTGAGGAAAATACCTTTGGTTTTGGCGGCTCAAATTCTCTTTCCTTACTGGAGACATTTGAAAGGTTTACTGACGTCCCTATCCTAACTGTAGGAAATATGCCGCGCAGGGAACAATATCCAGCAGCTGAAGTTACGTGAACATTACACCCGTTATTAAGGGTGATATGGGAAAACTTTCCAGAGATTACTCACTATTTGCCCGGGTGTCAAGCTTTTAGATAGCTCCACACGGCCTTACAATTGGCAGCGGCCCTCAGTTTACAACACGTGGTGTGGGTTTCATCCGGATTCGGGCAGCATGAATCCAGGACAGTTGATAAATATTTTAGTGACAAGCACAGAAGTTTTGAACGCAGCACAGTCGATGTTACCGCGCTTCCTCTAGACAGAAAATGAAGAGTGCTCTAAACCGCTGATTACAGCTTTCATGACCGCGGTAGATAACTCGGGTTAAGATCCATCACATGTTAAACGAAATCCTCCAACTCTGAAGCCGCACCTGGAAATGATCATTGCACAGTGTCTTATTCCCGGTAGTCTGCGAAGTTATCAAGCGACGTCCAATCTTCGGCCAATGTCTGTTGGCACAAGGAATCCGAACTGACTTTTGGAGGTCAGTTTGCGTCTAGCGACTTAGAAGCCGGATGAGCAATCCATTTCACACTGGAAAGGTTTGTCATAAAATCACGTTTGTTATCGATGGGGCGAAAAAGCAAAACAAAACAGATGAAGTTTAAAAGAAAAAATCAAAGTCCGCGGTATCAACTCCACCAAATTTCCAGTCTGGTTTACAGACCAATCAGACCCTATCAAGTCAACCACGCGCGGAATAGAAGCAGGTGGGCGAAACCGGGAATTAATAATGAATAATCGGGGAATTGCTATATTTTCAAGTTGGACATCACCCAAATTTGATCAGAGCCTTCGTGATCAGATAGACTTTCCAGTCAGCCTCTTTCGAAAAGAACCACTAGACTCCAGTTTCACTCTCATCAAAGCTCGTCAGTAGTACATATCCTTGCCACATCGGGATTTGAAATCCGGCCATGCTTTCATGAGGCAATCGGGTTACGCACGAACGTACTAGAGAGTCTGAACGAAGAAAGCAGGTTGGAAAATCCATCCAAATACAAAGGCTGCGATCAAATTTGCGTGTTGTTTGAAGTGAAGATAAATCAAGTCCCTGACTGCTCATCATTGATCTAAAATATCGCCTAGCAGTTTTATCGAGATCACTGATCTCAACCTGTCTCGGAAGTCCTAATCGCGTGGTGTTGATTGGAGCTAACAAGACAGTTACTGTCTCCTAGCGAGACGATCGGGCAACCTGATAAGTGTTCACAAGCGGAAGTTGTTGAGCGTTCAGCTTTGATACAGGTTGGAAAATCCATCCAAATACAAAGGCTGCGATCAAATTTGCGTGTTGTTTGAAGTGAAGATAAATCAAGTCCCTGACTGCTCATCATTGATCTAAAATATCGCCTAGCAGTTTTATCGAGATCACTGATCTCAACCTGTCTCGGAAGTCCTAATCGCGTGGTGTTGATTGGAGCTAACAAGACAGTTACTGTCTCCTAGCGAGACGATCGGGCAACCTGATAAGTGTTCACAAGCGGAAGTTGTTGAGCGTTCAGCTTTGATAATTCGGCCGTGCCTAATGTGAGGTCAACCGGGTAATGGTAAATACGTTTGAAAGCGCAGTAAGAGTTTCAATCGCTGCCGTGGCAAGCATATGCACTACTGACAAGCTCTAATGAGAGCGAACCTCGAGTCTAGTGCTTCTTTTCGAAAGAGGCTGGCTGGAAAGTCTATCTGAATGCGAAGGCTGTGACCAAATGTGAGTGATATTCAACTTGAAATGCAAACGATGATTACTGGCAGACGATGCCTTTTCAGTGAGAAGTGAGTGTCAGTTAACTCTGGGGGAATAATTTCCACGAATTTTCAGCGACTGCTAAACAGAAATTGAAGGCCGTAATAAAAAGACCATCGCGTTCAGTGTGTACGATCGGCATGCAGTCGTCAAAATACGCCACGCTTGCTATTTTGTTAGCTCATTTTATTTTCTTCCTGCTGTTCCAGAGATCAGTGAAGGTGGAGAATATGGAAACACTGCAGGTTAACAGATCAAACGTCCGATACTCAAGTCATCTGCCAAACTCCCACTGTATATCAACTATCCCCTTGGAAATCCCAGTTTCGTCTATCTTATGTGTAGCGTGAGCCTGTAGTAACAGTTGGCCAACACCCGCTGTTTACTGTGCTGTCACTTTTTCTGGGTCACGTGTTCGTGTTGCTGTGGCGAGCGCGACTTGTTGTTGTTCTGCGTGTTCACTGTCTGTCTGTCTCTCATTTGGAGGCTCCTCTCTAAGTTTCAGCTCGTGACCATTCTGCAACCAACCTATATCATCCCAGATGCATTCGTTGCACGTGAAGCAGGCACACACGAAAAACAGGACTTCCAAGACAAGGAAAATAACTAATAATCAAGGAACAAACGATATCGGAAAACTGAACGCCAACCTCACATCGTTTGCAAGACCATAGTCTCGCCCTCGGCATGTGCAGTCATTCCAACTCATAGTTAATCCGGCAGCTGCTTCAGGCAGCCGCGGGTTGGCTGCGCATGACGACTACGACAGTTTGCTCGGAAATGTTACTCGTCATAGTTGGACCTAACCCCAACGGCTTCAAGCGGATTTTTCAGCCTTGTATCCGCACTGACCCTCACGCCCTTTTTGCTCCTTGTACATCGCGGATGTGATTACCTGCATTTGTTACTGCCCCACGCAGCACGGCTTCTGGCCATACACACCCACGTCGAATTCGATGTATTAAGATATCTGAACAGTAGCATCATGTCACCAGCTACGGCGTTCCGTTTAACTTAGGTCCGTTCATGGCGCCTCGGAATGAGACCAGGTAACTCCGCATTCACTTTGGAAAATAGTTTAGCCGGGTGCAGCCGCTGCCTCTACCCCTTCATGTGCCACCCTGGTTCACCGTTAGTTGTTCACGGAAGCTCGGAAATTGATATTAGGAGCGGAACATTTTCCGGTCCTCACGATAGAATATTCACCCGGCTCACTAAAGACCGGAACCAGAGGTCTGTCACTTAACATCGTCTTGGCTTCAATCAGGCATTTGTAAGGTGCTACACCCTGTTTTCAATGACCGCCTTTCAGATCAACAGAAGCCTGCTGACATTGAGCAAGGAAAACCGACTGGATCCGGGAACCTTGAGCCGTTGCCTCGAACCCGTGTATCAATCGCTGAATCGCTGATAAAACCCACGTGTTGTTTTAGGACGGCCCGCAACTCTCTTGGAGCACTTCGGACCGTCTGGTGCTCTCACGAGAATTGAGTGGGGGACAAGTTTAGATTGTCTGAAAATCGCGTAATTCACCATCCATTAATATTCACGAGATGGCTGTTAGTCAGCGGTCTGCTAATTGCTGATCGGCTGCAGTCTATTCTGTTTGCTTGTTAGCGTGGTTTTCTTT
>QNGE01003884.1:60050-73224 GCA_008508345.1 Paragonimus westermani | reverse complement strand
TTTTGGTCAGGCTCATGGCTGTTTTGATGATGATGATGTTGAAACTGCATCGTTACGCATTCGACGTAGCAGCCTTGAGTGAGACAAGGCTTGCGGACCAAAGTAAATTGTAGGAAGCGGGGTCCGGGTACATTTGCTAGTGGATAGGTTACCCGACAGACGGTGCTGGGGAGCATGGTGTTTGTTTCGCAGTCGCTGATCACATCAATGCTTTGAAGATGAACGAACTGCATGGCATCAGCCCTCTAGTCAGTTCCATGCGCCTGCGACTCGGTCGAGGTAGGTGTGCTACATTTCTTAGTGTTTATGATCTAACTATATGTCACACTGATGGTAAAACGGATCGGTTCTATGATCGGTTGTCTGCCACAATCTGGTCGGCACCGGCGAGCGACCGACTGTTTGTTCTGTATGACTTGAACGCTCCAGTTGGGTGCGACTCGGTAGCCTGGCCAGGAGTTCTCGGACCCTACTGCATCGGTTCAGTCGACGAGAACGATGGTTACCTGCTCCACTTGTGTGCTACTCACAAGCTAGCTATCACGAACACACGATTCCGACTGGATGCGAGCAGCATCGCGATGTGGCTCATCCACGAAACGGTCATCACCGTTCGCCTGACTACGTGATTGAGTGGCAGCGCGACATTCGTGAAGTGCATATCACACAAGTGATGCACGGCACTGAATGCAGCACAGGTCATAGGCTGGTCAGGACCACATGTACGCTAGTTTGTTTATTGCAAATTCCCCGAACAACGGCGAAAGTAGGGTGTCAACCGATTGGAGAACTGTGAGATGACTGCTTTTCTCTGTGCAGTTGTCGCTCGTCTGCACGTCGCTCCTGTATCCGCTATTCCTGAGGGTATGTGGCAACAACTCAAAGAACATCACAGCAGCAGCCACCGGGAAGTTCGTCCGAACTCGCTCGACGGTAACAAAGTGGCTATCTCCAGTTTGGTATGTGAAAAGAATGTCGCGTTTGCCAATTCCACGATGGATCCAGGCAATGAGGCGAAGAAAGCCACGTTCCGAAGTATCCGTCGTCAACTGGTCGGGCGTGTTCGCGGACTCAAAGACAATTGGTGGATGAGGCAAGGTGAGCAGACACAGGGGTTCGCAGATCACCGACAACACAAGGAGTTCTACGGTTTGCTGAAGGTGATCTTTGGTCCATCCATCCAGCCAACCAAAACACTAGTAGACGTGGACACCGGCTGTCCTAGCATCCAGCCAGGGGCTATCATAAAAGTGTGGCGCAGCCACTTTGGTAGTTTACTAAACCGCCCTGCTATAATTGATTAGGTGTCCGTGAACAGCCTGTCGCAGCAACGTCATCAAACCTTCAATCGTCCACCACTGCGGATGTTCTAGAGTTGCCGGGAGCGTTTGATCAACCCTCAATGGGAAGGCTGCAGGCGAGGATGGATTGCCAAGTGAAATCCTAAAGAACGGCGGACTGGCGCTGAATTGTGCGTTGCTCCAGCTGGTTCATTCCGTTTAGGAGCACGGGGTGATGCCACTAGACTTCAAGAATGCCCTTATCGTACCCTTGTTCAAGAGCTCTCGGGGCGTCATTCTCCTGAGCTGCCTAGGCGAGGTGCCTGCTCGAGTCCTTCTGAACCGGCTGAATACGGAAGTCTTGGAGATAAATGTTCCTGGGGAGCAATGTGGATTCCGGGCGAGTCGCAATACGATCGACCTGGTGTTTGGTGCTAGACAGCGTCAGGAGTAATGCCGAAGACGGAACCAGTCCCTGTATACTCTGTTCGTGGACTTCACCAAGGCCTTCGATTCCGTGTGCCACGAGGCGTTGTGGATGATACTTGGTAGGCTTGGATGTCCGAGTAAGTTTGACAGTATGATTGGATTGTCGCATTTGGGCATGAGGTGGAAAGTACGACCGTATGGATAGACTTGTGATGATTTTGCAAGTCACTGGCATGAAGCAGGGTTGTGTGCTAGCTCCAGCCCTGTTTAGTTTATATTTGACTGTCGTAGTAATGGTCGCTTGAGGACTATGGAGAGGACGGCGTTGAGATAGAGTGCCGGACGAATGGACGCCTATTGAATATCCGACATTTCCGCACCCAACCCGGTTACATACCTAAACGATGCGCATGCTTCTGCTCTCAGATGACAGTGCATTGTTGGCACACAATGTAGAACTTTAGCGCCTGCCGACAGCCTTGGCGTCCGCGGCATTCGAGATTGGATTGGATTTTAGCACAAGAAGACGTTTTCTTTCTTTCAGCTTTCTCCGGATGGAGGTGTTGTTTTTGCATTTCCACCCCAAAATCGCGTCAGTGGAGACGTAATCGATAGCTACGCAAGTTGAGAGCTCGTGTGCAGATGGCAAGTGTTGCGTTCGGACGTCTTGAAGGACGTGCCTGGAAGAACTACAGCCTGAAGCCGAGCACTAAACTGTGTGGCTGCTGCTCAATGGTGCTGTTTATACTTCTGTACTTCAGTGAAACGTGGACATTGTATCAGTGGAACGTGCGCTATCTGAGCTGTTTCCATGTGTAATGTCTGAGGCACATCCGAACATTGAGTTACTGCGGTGAGCGGACATTAGCAGAATGGAAGTCCTGTTGGTGCTGAATTAGATTCATCAGCTAGGTCACATTCGACGAATGGGCAATGACCGTATTCTGAAGCAGCTGCCGTATGGACAAGTGAAATCAGGTAGGCGAAATCCTGATCGTCAAAAACAAATGTTATCCAGTTAACTCCTTCGTGTCGTGACATTGCTCGTAGATGTTGGGAAGACTTGGCGTTGAACCGGACTGCCTGGAAGAAGACGATTCGGACGGGCGTCTGCTAGTTCAGCGAGCAGTTATTGCGCGGCTGAGAACGAAATCGCGTGGTACGCAAAGGAGCCTTCGGTGCCATAGGTCGTGGTAACGTGACTGTATGGCGTTGCGATGTGTGCGGCCGCGAATACGCTGGCCGTTTGGGATTAGTGGGTCACCCACGCACTTATAGTACAAGACGACGAGTACGTTAGGCTCAAGTAGGTCACATTAGTATGTCCATTCTACTTTTGATAATTACATCGGCCAAGACCATAGTCGTACGACAACTGGTCCACTTCTCTTTTCGGAAACTTGTGTCTGCGGTCTTCTACCTATTCTGTTCTCAGGTTTGTTGGTGTATGGTATAACGAATGGTTTGTCTGTTTTTTTCGGAGTCCAATCTGAATTGTTTTTTATCCTTGCCTTCTCTAAAGTGCACTGGCATGCACTACTATGCTGAAATGCCTCTCGTATTACATTTTACCTCCCTTTTCTCAGTTTAGCTGTTGCCATTGCAGTCTGTTTATTCTCAGAGAGATAAGGGTTTCCTTTTCGTGCTAGGTAATCGAGTGGCTGACCAGCATTGACCGGCTGGACACAAACGTCTCATTCACACATCTACCGGTCTTAGTCCTTCAGGTTTACGCTGGATATGCGGTGTCTGAGTGTAACCACAAGTGGTTCAGCGCAAGCCGTTTGCAGTGATGGTTGAGCGCAGGCGTCCTTTGGCTTCTGACACTATATATATATATATATATATATATATAACTTGCTCCCAGTAGTTTGGACCTGACTTGTTTGTTCTTGCTTGCTGTTTCTTTCCAGATCTTGGCGACTAATGGAAATTGATACCCCAACTGATTCAAGTGCTACTTCATCGGGGCCTGGGTCTGTATCAGTGCGATTACATCCTTTGGTTGTACTAAACATATCCGAGCATTGGACTCGTTACAAAGTTCGTGAAAATTCTCCGAATGTCGTAGTTTACGGAGTGTTACTTGGCACTCAAGAAGGTCATCATGTTGAGGTACGACCCGATCAATTTTCTTGTGTGAATGCGACTGTAGATCAGCAACTCTTTCGAATTACTCTTGGACGATCCTCACTTATCAGTGAACACTGAATTCTACAGTACGCGTGAATCACAATGCAAGCAAGTGTACCCAGATTTGGATATCGTTGGTTGGTACGCTACTGGTGGACCTATAACAGAAAAAGATGAGTTGTTGAATCGGCAGGTGATGCTTTCTCATACGTTAAAGTCATTTTTTGCAGATGCAAGAATTGAATGAATCACTTCTTGTTTTGAAATTGGACCCACTTCAGTCATGCGGTGAACAGCTTCCAGTGCGCGTCTACGAGTCAGTGGTCGACAACGACGGAAAGGTGCATTTTCGACAAGTGGGTGAAGTAATCATACCATGCTAGGCGTTACCCATTTTTTAGGAGGTGGTTACGCATTAAAACAATATGGCTCTGCGGGACACGTTTTCGTTTTCTTATTCCGTTCATTGCCGGGAAACCCGAAAGTTTCCCGCTCATTAATAACTCAGAGTGTTGTGACCACCTTGTTCTGAGTGTCTGGATTTCTCGACTAAGACTTTTACTCATGCTTCGCGGTTTTACTCACTAACATGTTTCACAAAATAAATGTAATGCGACGTTACATAGAACGGACATTCCTTAGGTTTCCCTTATTATCCTAAATATTGTCACTACCCCTTATTTTTCCCTGTTGCAGATATATATATATATAAAGGTATACATAAGCATATGAAACGGAGGAAAAGGAAGGATGCAGTGCTGTAGTGTCCGTTCTGTTTAGCAGCTGTGAGCTTAACCGTAAAGTATTCTGCTCGGACCGCCGTTCACCTCAGCAGTGACTAGAGATATCCTAGAAGGGAACGTTACTAAACGAGTTGAAAGTTGATAAAAGAAGAGTGAGTGGGAATATTAGAAATGGTATGAATGCAAGTACTTAATTGATTACAGCACACTTATCTCGGATGGCTTTTCTAGCCGGCAAGTTGAGTGATCACAAGGGCCCTGGCTAGACGAGCGACACGTACTCAGTTTGTTCAAGAGAAAAGTCAGGGTCCTCATATTTCGTGACCACGATATTGCTTGACCAACACACGGTTTCAACCAACTGTTGGTGGTATCAGTATATAATATAATGCCCAATAGAGTAAACGACCGACTGGCATCCGGAGCACGTGACCCAACCGTTGGAGACTGCAACGTGAGTGACCAATTGATCGCGCATCCCGGGTGTTTCGGAATACGTGCCAGCGAACGACCGTAACGCTCACACGATCAGACCACTTAATGTGGGCTAATTGGCGGAGACAACGATGGTTAAACGGAGTATTTCTCCTTATATCTTTGCTGCGAACAGGTCACTTTTACGAATTATAAAGAAAAACATAAACGTTTGTGCGAAATGCGCTTCGCACCTACAAAGTGCAGTGTTTCTTCAGGACTGGGGCACCTACACCCGCCATCCACTTTCTTCATTGCAGGTAATCCCCTCGACACTGTGGACAGTTTGACGTACTTGATAGCACTGCCTCATCAACTTGTATATTGTTGTCGACACGTCAGCAAGGATAGACACGAGTTGCCTTTGCTAGTCTGAATCCGATCGCTCGTATCGGGTGGCACCAACGAGTAAACAATGAGGAGTTTAAAAATCGGGTGTTTGGCACTGGTTTTTAAACGAATTCTTTTGTTCAATTCCTACATTTACACAGACTCCGATGGTTAGGTCGTTTACTAATAGTGCCAGCTAGTCGTCTTCCACACCGAGCACTCTTTGCTGACGCTGCGGCCGAGTGGTGTAAGGTGCGAGGTGGACATATGGTGATTTGGCGTAGAGGAATGAAGTCGTTCACGAAGGGGTTGAACACTGCAAGTCGATTTCGTCTCCCGAGCCGGGGTTGTCGTGACTCACAGAGTCAGTGGCTGGAGATGGTAGATGACGTCGACTGAGCGGGCTCAGTGGCGTGAATGTTGTCGTTGTTTGTCCGAGTTGCCTGTGAAGTGAGTGCATTTAATGACGCGGGGCAGTGAAAGCCGTATTGAAGCTGTCTTGCTGCAGATGCCTTACATCTACTTATAGCTCGGTTGTTTTTCTGCAGAGTGTGGTCTGCTTGATGTTGAGCATTTGAATATAGGCGCAGCTATTTTTTTCTAGTACTTTGTTCCCTTCTCGTTCACCTCTCTCTTCTCGCCTCCTACGGAGCGCTTGTTTTTCTTCACGATTGTGTGGCAGTTAAACATCGGTGTGAACCGCTGATGTTTTGCCGTTGATGATGCTGATGGTTCATATCTGGAGCGATTTGTTCCCAGTTTTCGTTAGGTTATCTGGCCTGATTGGACCTGTGCGGTTTTTCCGCCAGTGCTTCTCAGCAAGCGTTACTTACGCTCTCCTTGCTCGAATGACGTTAGGTATGTTGCATTTGCAAGTGTATGACCTGTGTGTAATTGACAGAACGAAAGGGGCAGAGAACGGTGTGGTGCGATTTTTAGTGGTTTGCTCCAAAATGCACGACAGTCCTAATCAAATAGGCGCTACCTTCAAGTGACTGCTGTCCATGCCTGAAAAGCACAGGGTGGTTTCCGTGTAACACAATGTCTCTTACTGTTTTGGAATGGGGTGCCCGAAATATGAAGACCGTGAGAGGCGCACAGCTGTACCATTCTTTTGCCAATGTCAGTGCTTTGTGCTCGGGCGCAGAAAATACCGTGGAGGAGGACGACGACCAAGAACCGATTTCAAAGTGTTTTTGGTATGCTTCACAAGATCAACGAGGGTGTCGTAGGACACATATTTGGTAGCATCCGAACTCCTATTCGTTGGGGCATACGCTGATATTATGAATGCACAATGCTTGTCTGATTCGCGTTGACAGACTGACCGAGGTGTTGAGTCTGACAGCGCTTAAATGACCGTCTACTGGGATGCAGTCAAGCAAGGATTGCTCTTCTCTGGAATTCAATGCGATACATCCTCCAACTTGACCACGATACTCGGATTCGGCGTCTCCAGAAACCCTGAGAAGCGCTTGGATCGACAGTTAGCTAGGGGTGAGTTCAAGTGGATAGCGGTGCTAGAATCGTGGACTCACATCTCCGACAGGCAGCACACATCGAGCTGCAGATTTGAGAGAGTATTTGCCGGAGCAGCTTGCTGACCGACTCATCGAACAGTGCGGACATCGATGGCGTCAATATTTACCTGTTGTCCTGGCCTCAGAAAACAGTCATCATCCGAGGGCACAGGGAAGACAGAAAAATTGACTGGGGATAGAATAAAAGGAAGTCGTGATAGATGAATAACATCAGTCAGAAGAACGATAACTTCTTATACTTCCCGGTTGTTTATGCTGAGGAAGGGGGTTGACTCGAGGGACCCCACCCCGAGTCTCTGACTAAAACATTTGGCCTGCGAGACAATAGGGTACAGGGTTCTCTTGGGGGATTCTACTCAGAACCAATGTCTGACTTACTTGGCAATGAGGGACTGACCTAGCCCGAGGGTACAGTGAATAAGACATTAATGTCTGATTCTGAGTAGTAATGTACACAGTGGATATACTCGAAGTTACATCAGGCTTTTGGATTATACTGGATGTTTTCCGACCGTATTGCTAATATGCAGGCGGTCATGGTCAACCACTGGGCGGTCGGAATGCTGTGTATTTGGTGGCATCTTTTTCTAACCCCCGTCTTGCTGGTGCGGAAGGCAGCAGTGTTGCAGCCAGAGAAATGGTTCTGCTGTATGCCTACAGGATCGTGTCTCACTGCCTAGGCACTTCTGCGTGGTCACTAGTATGATGTACAACCCTGAATGCATCTGCTTCTCGTTTGACTACTCTGCTTTGACCTGTCTGACAAGGTTACGCCTAGAAGGACCAGTCGTGGTTAGCATAGCGGATGAAAGCAGTACACGAATCCGATGACCACGTTTAGGCAACAGTATATATATTTTTATGTACATAAAGTAAGAATATATTTTCTCAACGAAACGAAATTCTAGAAATGGTTGGATATTGAAAGGCTGCATTCGGATTTGTAAGTTAATGTACTAAACTGAAGTCCAACAGTTTTCCTACAGAGACTGAGGTGCGTCATGTCGTTTTTCCAGGTTTATCACACCATTTTGGGACTGTGAAGTGATGCTATGTAGCCGCTTCGGAAAATCACTAAGTGACGTACAATGTTTGTCGGTTTTTTCAGGATGTACTGTTACAACTTGATTTCTGAGGAACGCCGAATAATTCATTAAAATATGTACGGCGAGAAGCACCATGCTCGATTCTGTTCGAAGAGATTTAACTAACTGCAGTGAAATTAATTTTACTCCACGAATCAACTGTATGTGTCCTGTAGATGTTTTTGTGTTGAGTTGTCCCTACTTTAATCTCACACTGGGCCGACTGGCTTGATTTCAAACCCGAGAAATAGATAATGTAAACACCAAGACGTTTATTGGGAACCAGCGAAAACTAGACTACAGAGGCTGTGAATAGATATTGAAGGCAAGCATCGTAAAAAGGCATTCATAACAGAAAGCGAATCAGACGCAGCTAGCGTACATGGCGATCGTGTCAATCAAGCGAACCAGGCTATAGGTGTTTCAACAAGCAAGTGAGGTAATACAATTGAGCTAGTGTAGAAATGTGCAGGTGTCCAATTGTACGGGTGCAGGTCGAATCTGTTAAGTCCGCGAACTTGCCAGTTAATGCTAAGGATATTCTGTTCCACCGGCAGGTTAACATTTTTGTCACAAAGAAAAAGATAGACAAAAACACTATTTTGCAAATCGTGGATTTACAAGAGATGCTGGCTATGTTTTCTGTGGTTTTGCTCACACAAAAGCATTCTCCTTGTGCGCGACGAAAGCACACGTTACAAAATGGTCTCAAGGGTTGCATTGTCTTCCAATTTTATAGCTACTTTGGACTTCTCTAGAGTTTGTGGACGTTCGCTGCAGGTCGTGAATGTTACCGATTGTAACGAAAATTTTGTAAGCGTTCGAACGGATTTCTAGGTGGCCGATCGCGTACCCACATACTCTGAATTTAACCTGCGAATAGTCTCCTCCACGCACAAATGAGATTTACCTCAATGCGTTTCTCAGCTTTTCGGTTACCAACACGTTGTCTTCTCAATCTTCGTCCAACAGTGTTATGTGGTTCCAGGACAATGTTTCCTGTAGACCAGGTTACCCACGGCTACGCCCGACATACTAAACTGAGCAAAATGTGATTCAACTTAATCAGTCAGACACATTCACTCGGGGACCCTAAAATCTGGTTTGCCTTCGGTAAATTGGAAGTGTCGATTCGAAACCATTATCAGAAGCATCTGCGCCTACTGTCTGCGCGTCTCCAATGCAGTCAGTTAAATGGCCAAATACAACTGTTACAAGAAGCGTGCCATGCCGTTAACTCGGCCCGCTTCGATCTGTACACATGTATCGTAGGTCATAGTTGCCAAACTACAACCCTCGTGAAGGTGTGGATTTACGTGTGTACCTAATCCAGCTCCTTATTGTCCCTCGTTAAATGAAGAAATTCCTGTTGTACACTATTACGGAAATAGTGTTTTTACTTCGTCTATTTGAACTCGTCGGCGAATGCTGGTCTCAAACTCTGCGTTACCTTTCAAACGCTGAGATGTGTGGGTTGCGTGTTCGTGTCACGTCGGGCTCACCAATTATTGATGCAGGAGTTACTTATCATCAAAAGATAATGACGCCAATAAAAACATATATGACACGTAATTAGCAGTGTGACATATAAATGAATAATGAACTAGATAACCAAGTGTTTGAACTTATCAAAATCCGGCTAGCTCTGTACACATGATTGTTGCAGATCACTGCTTGAATATGCGGAGACTTGCGGGAGAGTTTCAGAGAGCAGGGTTGATGTCAGTGTAATCCTTGACTCGTAATTCCTATGCTGTATGAGCCAGTACGAGCCTCGGAGCCAAAATCCTTTCGGTGTCACTGTGTACCACTTAGTTCATGTCCTCCAGTACAGGCGCTGTTCTGTCTGGTGTCTCAAACCTCTAACTCTTTCAACATGTGGGAGGGCCTGGCGGCTTTTGGTTTGACCGTGAACATGACCAATGACAGTTCCACAACGAGTGAGATAATTTGTGCATGTGTGTGGAGGGGGAGTGGGTGAGAGAGGATTGTACAGGCACCTGCGGTATCGGCATGATTGGGATGGTCCACCGTGCCGGGTGCATCACGAATGAACATGTCTGTTTCACGAGGCCACTTTGGGTTTCGGATTGTAGGGTGAAAAGGTCACGAGACATCGAACCACGTTGAGATAGCACATACGAAGTGTCGATGCGGTTATTAGCGCGGACAAACCGAATGTGTCCTGTCCGAAGTGACACCATATGTTTGTCAACAACTAGCTGCTGTTGATCATGGACAATGCCGACCAAAAGACAGGGGCGATGGAACCGAATGATTTGATCTGAATTTTGCGTGCACTACTGTGTCATCAGGCATATCTTTGGTTACAGCGATGTGTTTTGGTCGCTCGTTAACTCGCGTTAGTTACGAAATCTGTTTTTGGTTAGACACTTCTGAAAAAGTCTTTCAGTTGACATTCCTTTGAAACGCTTTGAACTTCGGATTTGGTTATCGAGTGTCCAATTGTGAGACAATCGGTATAGATATACACATCTCATCTCGTTGTTATTTGATAAAATCACCCAGACTGGCGAGCTTTTTGCATTCCCTGGTCGAATTCAGATTCCGAGCCGTTTTTTATTTTTGCGTACCCAGTCCATCGGAGTCTACAGCACCACACTTTGTGTATCCGAGGACCATTATGCATTGAGGTAGCGTTAGCAACCGCTCATGCATTATTTTCAAGAGCATAATATAGCAAACCCCTTTATCAAATGCAGGTAGGCGCAGGGTAGCTTCTGGTCTATTTTCCGCCATCTGTATCCTGTCGGTATTTTCAGGTGCCCAACCGTTGGAATAACCATTCTCATGAGTAAATTAGCTTGGAGCTGGCTATCATTCGACTGCAGTAGCTGATAGTTAGAAAATGCCGATGGAGCAAAGTAACTTACTTTAACCAGCAAATCATTACAAACGGTGGATTTATATACAGAACACTGGCTTAACTAAGTCAGTGTGTTTGTTGACTGAAAACTTTGTGAACATTCTTATTGCATTGGATATCGGCTAGTCATCTTGAATTGGGGCTCGGATATATTGCCTCACTGACGCATGGACATCGTCAGTAAGTTTCTTTATGGTGATTTCACTCTTTAAGCACAGGATAGAGACGTTTTCCGGTTAATCGTCCATCTGGACCACCTTCTTTTGAAATGTCCTTGCGCAGAGACTTTTGGCTCTCGTTTTAGCACTTGGTTATTTTCATCTCCAACACATGAGTCGTTGAAATCGCCCTTTGCCTAGAACTTTAACGCTGAAGTTGGCACCTTACTCGTTCGTAGAGTTATACACATCGACTGGAAATCACTACACCAACTAACAATAGTCGGATCCTACTGCTGGATGTTAGGCTTTGTGTCGGACGGATAAACTTTGGTTACTACCACAATGTCTGATGTTGTCTTAGTGCTGAAAACAACGTCCTTTTCGCTCGAATATGCGTAATGACGTGTCTGACTAAATTCGTCAGAGCAGTGGGAGAAAAGCCTGGCTGCATCGACGAACGGCAGTAAGTTCTACAAGTGGCATGATGCACGAAGCTGCGCACACGGAGAAGTGTCAGGGATCGGTAACTGCTTGTTTGAAACACGGAGTTCCTTTTATCCACTTACAGGAAGAAGACACCGCGAGATGTTAACATTTCGATTCACTGTCATCAGCCACTAACGTAAAACCAGAAGAAATTATACGAATTGCATATAGCAACAACAGTTGACCAAATCAGTTATAAAGATTTGATCTTTCGGGCGTTAATAGTGCACTCAATTCCGCGGCAAGGAGATCGATTGCATCAGCGCTTCCTGTGAGCACAAAACTTATCAATGTCTGGTTGGCATTTTCTCACTAATTGCCAACAGGTTCGGGTTGCGATTACATAACAACAGCGTGAACTAGGTGACTGTTGCCAATGTGTGTTTGGCGGTCAGCGAGGCCAAATTTTTCGAGCTTGATACAGTCAGCAGGCCGTGTTTTAACATTTCAGTTGATAAACCCTTAGGAATGTACTCCACCGTATGCTGATACAAGCGCCCCCCCTGTCCCGCCTATGTAGACGTCATTGCAACTGAATTTGAACTGTTATATTACGTGTAAGATAAACTGATCGGTTAATTGCGTATCACCACCCTGAGGAGCTAAACCTTCGGTGCTTAACAAAACGTAAGCCGAGTAAGTGCGTTCAATGCCGACGTCCCTTGGTGACTAATGATTTTGTTCAGGTGGTCACCCTTGAATTGGCTTTGCATAAGTATATTTTTTCTTCGCACTGGAGCTTGCCAATTTGAGTTCTTTCTTACTGTGGAAATCCACAAACTTCGGGATAACCGTTATCCACTAACATATTCCTAATGAACTTTTCTTCCTCCAGTCGAACTAGACGTGTGATTGTTTAAGTAGCAACCGGTAAATGTATTCGGTTAATAAATAACATGGTAGCTCGGCTATGCTCACTCAATGAACTATCATTATACCGTTCGCAAACAACGAATGTTACCAAAGGCGACTAACACTGGTGTAGGGTCTCGCCAACTCAGAAAAGTATTACTCCAATAAAGTTTCAGCTCGATTCGCAATGAACAGAACATTCTAAGTCCTGAGGTTGGGAGTGTCAGTATCTAGCAAACGTTCGCAAACTGCCACAGTGAGCTCTACCGCCGTCACCGTATTTTGGCAGTGGATTGAGCATGCTCGCCTTGCAAGTTATCCTCTTCTTGATCTCAGATATTGCAAGAATAGGTGTACGCTGCGGATGAAAACTTTGAGGCATCTAACGAGTGACTTCAGAAGTTTAAGAATAGTCCAGTATGTGTGAGGAATGTTGAACGATGAGGGTACAGACGTTAGTGTCATTTGTGCATCAGGAATGTGTATCACGTGTACCAAGGTTTGCACTTGCGTTTCTTCCTTAAGACCTCCCCAGTTTTGATGAAGTCGACTTACTTCATCGTGTGGTCCCTAACGCAACGCTAAATCTCTTTAGGCACGACTGCAAGGGTAAAAAAATGCGTTTTGGGTTTTGCTTATTTCTACCGTCCCGACCTATACTGCTGCCTTGACATGGTGGTCGGGCTTGTGTACTGTTTTGATCCGGCGGGCTATGCTGACTAGGACTCCGGTCCTTCCAGGTGCAACCTTGTCAGACAGGCCAAAGGGGAGCA
>QNGE01003884.1:41495-57421 GCA_008508345.1 Paragonimus westermani | reverse complement strand
GGCAGGCATCGCCTGCCTGGCTGGGGTCCTCGTGATCACTCAAACCGTTGGTTAGAGACGCTATCCGAGATGGCGGTGTGTCGCAGTCAATGGCGTACCTGTATCCATACCATTTCTAGTTCTTCCATTTAGTCTTCTTCAATCTTTTTTGTCCTTCGTAGTACTCTTTCCTTTTGGGATATTCCACGTCACTGTTGAGGTGAGCGGTGGCCCGAGCCACAGTACCTTTTGGTCAGGCTCATGGCTGTTTTGATAATGATGATTATTATTATTTCTACCGTAGGGTGGCACTATTGTGGAGTTTCTGCTGTGCATGAAGTCACTATATTTTCCTGAGCAATGTGATAGTTTGATTTCCGTTTGTTGTAGCATTTCAGTGGTACATTACAAAGTTATTAGCACTCCCGCTGCTTACTTCTGCTTGTACTTATCTTTCTGTTCTGTTACACTTCACTCTGACAATCCAAGCCTCAAATGTTCTACAACAGGTTGCACCGATCTGTTCTAGATTCTTACGATTTCTAATGAGACACCTTTTCTTGAGTCGATTTCATTCAAACAGTGCCTCACTGTAGCGGAAACCTTTTGATCCCCATTGAATTTCAACCACTTTTCACCCATCGTTTTGGTGTTGTTCTCGTTAGGACCTTTGCCATTTGGCCTGGTGGATTGTACCAACCGAACTAATGGTCTCTTCTTTGACGTGTACTGAAAAATAAAACAAATCTTCAGTTGTTGCACCGCATCGGTGCTTGCTGTCTTGTACACACAGGTAACGTGACGACGTCGAATATTCTTCACTCGGTTCCTCGTTCGGTGATCATTCACGGCGGTTGTCATCTCGGTTTGAACGGCCTGGAATTATCCAGTCTACATGTCACTTGCTGTGTTGCACGTCAGAAAGGCATTGTGATGTAAAAGACTGAATTTGTTTATTTTGGCTAGATTTTGTTATAACCGAATCCTGTTTATCACTGACGCGAAAGACTTATACGAACAGTGACGAATGAATAACGCGAATGGAAGCTCCTTCCGATTGGCCTCCAAACTGCGAACGACAAGAACCAATGAAAGTGCGGACAAAGCAGATTGAATAGGCAATGTATTTAACCAGAGGCTTTGTCAATTTACACGGGAAACTGGTCTGTATTTATAGGAAACCATTGACCTTGTGGCCGCATGAGCGCGTAAAAAAATATTTGAACCTCACGTCGACCCGTTTTCCAGCAAAGACTCGAGATATCTGAATTATGATGACAGAATCGTGCTTTTCAGTTCAGGTTTGCCTTAACCCTAACAGATGTAGTCGGACTGCTCGTTTGTATGAGTCGTAGTTCAAATCCAGAACGTCGTTCAAGTCAAATACCGCAATCACATTTATCTTGGGTTATCCCTGCTTCCACTTGACCGTTGGTTTTCCTACACTTGCAACTTCCCCTTCATATGCGTTGTTTGTTTGCATTGAAGGTTCCGTATACCTTGGCTACTGATGAGGCAGAGCGTATCGGTGTGGATTATGTTGCACGAATTTCAATGGCTGGCACGGACCAGTCATCTTCTGTGGTGAGTACATGGTTAAACTGCAAATTCTTCCACCTATTTCTCTTTTGCTTTTTTTCAATTTATGGAGGTTGCATATTTTTAGTTAACCGATTAACTCCGTGTATGGATGAATTTATGGAGTGGTGGTATTGTTCCATGGTACTTCAGTTGCTTACTGATTGACGAGTTTATCTCTACTACATGTACAGCTGCTAACGTCTTTGAAGGCTAAGAAAGTTGATTTCTTGAGTGGAATTAGATTTTGTGACGTTGCACGGTGAACATTTTAAACCGGTTCTAGAGTTTTATTTGTTATAAAGCGTTGTTAACAGGATAGAATGTGATGATTCGTAGAACCAGTTCAGAAGTCTGGTAACATAAGCAGTGCATATATTGATCACAGTTTGCTGGAAACTAGTTTTTATTTGGCTTTACGCATGTTTTTTTATGCAGGGGATACAAGGTCTTCAAGTTTGTCGTGATGAGTCAGCTGGTATTAGAAGTTCTGCCTACATCTCATATCTACACTGTTTAGCATTATTTTCCCTTATTACTGACTCCTTTGGAGTATAATGTGGGAATTCTAAAAAATGTTCGTTCACCTCCATTGTAGCTACACTGACTGTCAGACGTGAAGTGATAAGTTGATGGCTAGGCTTTGTCTGCTTTACGTTGTCGCGCTTATACAGGACCCAGAAATGTCGCGTGATCTCGAAAAACGAACCATTATGCAAGCTGAAAACCTAGGCTTCGTACATATCTCTGTACGCTTATCTTAGTGGTTTATGGAAGTGTATAATGGGGTTATTAAAATGTTTTAAGGGGCTCGGGGAAGATCACTTTCATAAAGGAAGATAATTTTCTGTTAATAAAGCGGAGTGATCATTTGAAACAAACCTAAGATATATAGAGTCTAACTGGATAACTGGTGAACTGTATTAAGCTGTTATCACCGACGAATTACAAACCAGTGTGCAAGTTAGTATAGTATCTCGGTGTGAGTTAGTCTTCTGCTTAGCGGGTGATTACTGTTGTTAGCTTTTCAAACCCTACTGTTTCAACGCAACCCAACTGCGTGTTTTACTACGTAAAATCTCACTTCCTGTGACTATCAAGTAACATATCCAGAACAATTCTGTCACATCCCAGATGTTCTACAGGCTTTCATATCGGTATGTTGACCGTTGTTTTGGTGAAACCAGCGGACTATTGAGCACCCGGATCTTCGAGCACATTCTAGAGTGGTTGCACTGCGGGCGTAAGTATTCGACGTAAAGTTACTGGCACCCAGGTTTTATCATGTAACCATGGTTAAATAAGGTAACTCACACAATGGAACACAATGAAATCTAACGTCTTGTCGGGAGAGGCACAACATCAAATCCGACAAACTATCGTGCCAGTATTGACCCGCATTAGGCCATCTAATAACCTTACCCAACGCGAACAACGAGCTTTGAACAACCTCAAAAAGGATGATAGCATCATCATTTTGCCAGCCGATAAGGGACGGATGACAGTTATCATGGACAAGGCAGACTACGTAGAGAAAGCAAAACAACTGCTCAACGACACAACCACCTACCGCCTACTCAATGCTGATCTCACCAAAAAACTGGCCAACAAAATCAACAGCACACTAAAACAGCTAGAGGCTTCGCACGAGATAGGCAAACAGGAGCGTTGGAAAATGCAGTCGAAAGATGCAACCACTGCTCAATTCTACGGACTACCAAAAATACACAAAGATGGTATCCCACTACGACCAATTGTATCTCTACCGGGCACACCAACCTACAATTTGGCCAAAGACCTATTCAAACGGCTGCGATATCTCGTCGACGGATCAGAACATTCCATCAGCAATGCTGTACAATTCTTGAACAAACTAAAACACGTGAGGATAGAAGAAGACGAAACAATGATTTCGTTCGATGTCACAGCACTCTTCACATCCATTGACCTCACCCTAGCCAAAGAGACGTTGCGAAAGCTGTTAGAAGAAAATCCCCGACCGAATGAATCATTAAAACCGGAGAGCATATGCAATCTCATGGAGCTATGTTTGTCGACGTACTTCAAATTCAATGGCCAAATCTACCAACAACTTAAAGGAACTCCAATGGGTTCGCCCATATCCGGATTTATCGCAGAGGCTGTCATGCAGAGGTTAGAGAACATCGCGCTACCAAAGATCAAACCGAAACTCTGGGTACGATATGTTGACGATACATTCGTAATCCTCAAACGCTCAATGATTGAGGACACACACAGACTGCTGAACAACGTTTTCAACGATATTAAATTTACGATGGAGACGGAAACCGACAATCAACTACCGTTCCTAGATGTACTAATCAACCGCAAACCTGATGGAACACTGGAGACCTCAGTTTATCGGAAAGAAACACACACAGACCAACTCCTTAGTTTCCGCAGCAACCACCCAGTCTGCCACAAGAGAAGCTGCATTCGAACCCTGTTCAAACGAGCTGAAACACACTGCAGCACCGCAGAGCTCCGGAGAAAAGAAGAAAACTATCTATACCGAGTATTTTTTCGCAACGGATACCCGCGAAACTTTATCAGACGGAGTCTACTACAAAAAAACAGAAAGCTCAACTCCAATGACCCACCAACAAAACGAATTGCACTACCATACATCAAAACCGTATCAGAAATTACCGCCAGACTACTGAGAACACATGGTATCACGCTAGCACACAAGCCAACAGCAACATTACGAAAGATACTATCAAAACCAAAAGAACAACCCAAACCCGCTGACAGAAGAAATGTCATCTACAAAATCCAATGCAATGACTGCAGACAACACTACGTCGGCCAAACCGGACGGAAATTATCAACACGAATACATGAACACGAACTGGCCATCAAGAGACACGATCAACTTTCCCTAATCTCCGTCCACGAGGATGAAACTGGACACACCTTCAACTTGAACACCGCAGAAATCCTTACCGAGGCCAATACCAAACATGCAAGAGAATTTCTCGAAGCCTGGTATTCATCAACCGGTTCAATAAACAAACACATCGAGCTAGACAAAATCTACGAGCCAATGCGAATCAAGGATTTGAGGAGACGTGAACGCCATCGAGCCCAACTACCGGTAAACCCAAACAGAGCAACTTGAACTGATAAGACAAAAAAAGTCAACCAATGGTGGGTCGGACCAGAGGTCAAATACGACGGAAAGCGACCAACCAGAATCCAGGCTAGTAGGTCAACTGACTATCCTATATAAGAGCAGGCATCGATCAATCTTCACATTTAAAATATACGCTGAAACACTTACGCACTGATGATGTCACCTCGCCTGGTGATGAAACGTTTGCAACCTAAATGCCAAGCTCGGCGAACATATCAATACCAAAACCATCAACCCGAGCTACAAACAACAGCACCACCGCTGTTCCCAACCATCAGAAACCTACATGGGCGCACAACGCTAAAAGCAGCTCGTTGTTGGGAGACCTTTGCATGCAGATGGGCTTCCACACGTGAGCAACTATTCTTCTTGCATGAATGCCTGCGTCAAAACATTCTCCCTCCAAGTATCAACTACAGACCACCACTCAATCATCCACAAGCTTGGGAAATAGCAAGACAAAACGGAAGACGGATGTTACGTATGTTAATAACCGATGCCCACAACCGGTTACGGAAATACGAGAACATCATAACAGCCAAAAGAGAAGACTGTAAACAAATAATAGACAAACATCAGCTACAGAAATTAGAGGCAGCAATAGGACAGCGAGTAGCAAGAGCCGCGAATAAGAAGAGGATAGCCCTTGAAGAGAAGCTCTCAAGACTGTCGAAGAAGCATACTAACCCCAGCAACTATACGTGGATCAGAAACCTATCAAACCATCCACTATCCAACGACGAGCAAGATGTACTTGTAAAAGGACTCAATTTTAACACGAAAGATGCACCAAACAAAGAATACTTGGCAAACTTGGAACACATAATGAAATCTAACGTCTTGCCGGGAGAGGCACAACATCAAATCCGACAAACTATCGTGCCAGTATTGACCCGCATTAGGCCATCTAATAACCTTACCCAACGCGAACAACGAGCTTTGAACAACCTCAAAAAGGATGATAGCATCATCATTTTGCCAGCCGATAAGGGACGGATGACAGTTATCATGGACAAGGCAGACTACGTAGAGAAAGCAAAACAACTGCTCAACGACACAACCACCTACCGCCTACTCAATGCTGATCTCACCAAAAAACTGGCCAACAAAATCAACAGCACACTAAAACAGCTAGAGGCTTCGCACGAGATAGGCAAACAGGAGCGTTGGAAAATGCAGTCGAAAGATGCAACCACTGCTCAATTCTACGGACTACCAAAAATACACAAAGATGGTATCCCACTACGACCAATTGTATCTCTACCGGGCACACCAACCTACAATTTGGCCAAAGACCTATTCAAACGGCTGCGATATCTCGTCGACGGATCAGAACATTCCATCAGCAATGCTGTACAATTCTTGAACAAACTAAAACACGTGAGGATAGAAGAAGACGAAACAATGATTTCGTTCGATGTCACAGCACTCTTCACATCCATTGACCTCACCCTAGCCAAAGAGACGTTGCGAAAGCTGTTAGAAGAAAATCCCCGACCGAATGAATCATTAAAACCGGAGAGCATATGCAATCTCATGGAGCTATGTTTGTCGACGTACTTCAAATTCAATGGCCAAATCTACCAACAACTTAAAGGAACTCCAATGGGTTCGCCCATATCCGGATTTATCGCAGAGGCTGTCATGCAGAGGTTAGAGAACATCGCGCTACCAAAGATCAAACCGAAACTCTGGGTACGATATGTTGACGATACATTCGTAATCCTCAAACGCTCAATGATTGAGGACACACACAGACTGCTGAACAACGTTTTCAACGATATTAAATTTACGATGGAGACGGAAACCGACAATCAACTACCGTTCCTAGATGTACTAATCAACCGCAAACCTGATGGAACACTGGAGACCTCAGTTTATCGGAAAGAAACACACACAGACCAACTCCTTAGTTTCCGCAGCAACCACCCAGTCTGCCACAAGAGAAGCTGCATTCGAACCCTGTTCAAACGAGCTGAAACACACTGCAGCACCGCAGAGCTCCGGAGAAAAGAAGAAAACTATCTATACCGAGTATTTTTTCGTAACGGATACCCGCGAAACTTTATCAGACGGAGTCTACTACAAAAAAACAGAAAGCTCAACTCCAATGACCCACCAACAAAACGAATTGCACTACCATACATCAAAACCGTATCAGAAATTACCGCCAGACTACTGAGAACACATGGTATCACGCTAGCACACAAGCCAACAGCAACATTACGAAAGATACTATCAAAACCAAAAGAACAACCCAAACCCGCTGACAGAAGAAATGTCATCTACAAAATCCAATGCAATGACTGCAGACAACACTACGTCGGCCAAACCGGACGGAAATTATCAACACGAATACATGAACACGAACTGGCCATCAAGAGACACGATCAATTTTCCCTGATCTCCGTCCACGAGGATGAAACTGGACACGCCTTCAACTTGAACACCACAGAAATCCTTACTCAGGCAAATACCAAACATGCAAGAGAATTTCTCGAAGCTTGGTACTCATCAACCGGTTCAATAAACAAACACATCGAGCTAGACAAAATCTACGAACCAATGCGAATCAAGGATTTGAGGAGACGTAAACGCCATCGAGCCCAAATACCGGTAAACCCAAACAGAGCAACTTGAACTGATAAGACAAAATCAACCAATGGTGAGTCGGACCAGAGGCCGAACACGACGGAAAGCGACCAACCAGAATCCAGGCTAGTAGGTCAACTCACTCTCCTATATAAGAGCAGGCATCGATCAACCTTCACATTCAAAATATACGCTGAAACACAAACGCACTGATGATGTCACCTCGCCTGGTGATGAAACGTTTGCAACCTAAATGCCAAGCTCGGCGAACATACGAATACCAAAACCATCAACCCGAGCTACAAACAATAACACCACTGTTCCCAACCATCAGAAAGCCTGAATGCTACTAAGACGTGGTTTTATGCTAGCCTCAATTCGTAAGTTACCTGTTTGCTTCAAACACTAGCCTTCAGCTCCTGTTTGGAATATAGTTCTAACAATCATTTGTAGCAATTTCACTGGCCACCGGACTTGAGATCTTTTTTTACAAACCATAACAACATGAGTACACATTTGTAGCTTCTTATGAGTATTCGGAAATGGGTTTTTTGATGACTGGTACAAAGTTCACAGGAATTGTCAGACTGCTCAGATTGTCCAGTGATTAACTAAAAAAGTGATGGCTGTGGTAGTGCACCTGTTTGTTTCATCCTGTATTGCGACTTGAAACTAGACAACAGTTTGTGCACTTGCTATTTAATCTGCGAATAGCTTACCACTGAATTAATTAGGTGATTCCCACAATTCGCTTTCTTTGGAATTCCTGTGCACTGACTCTCGCCGAATGTACTAACATTCTGGGTTTCTTCCAATACGACACCTTTGGCCTCATCAGATATACCACTTTTGTACGCCTTTAATTAAATTTGATCACCTTGCATTTGTCTACTGAAGTATCTTGCAAGTCCGTACTCCTTACCGTCGTATTTGCAATTGTGTGTACTCATCTCTGTGATTTGTCTTGTGACATTTCCCTGGATGTTGGCCATATCAATCAGTTGAACTTTGAGGGAGCACTCTTAAATGCATAGGTCTAATCGATGTAGATGGGTTTTCTCTTGTTGCTTAATATGTTGTGTTTCACTATCGAACGAAAAAACTGATAAGTATATTCGCAGAACTTGTTAGAGTCTCGGAACTCATTTTCATTCTCATTAGCTTCACGGAGTTTTCTTACAGCAGATTATTTACGACACCCACAGCCATAAGAACGATTGCTCTATCTCTCAACGGCGCATGATTGAGACCCACCATCAGGTGCCTCGATTTTTGCGATCCTCTTTCGACTTTTTATACATTTGTAGATTTGGGCCGTATCCACGGTTAAAATGATTTGGGTTGCTGTTGTTCTTGACAGTAGTCCCCGAAATGAAAGGTTTCCAAACTAGTACAGTGCAGAATGAAGATAAAATGGTGGACGTTCACCAGGAATCGCCCACAGCTTTACATATACAAGGTGTTTATCAAGCACGACACTTGCACCTCCAAGCGTTTCCGAACAGCGGTGTGTATTATCGCAGACTGTCCAGCCAGTCGGGTAGAAATTCTCATTCCTGCTAAATCGGACGGTCGGGGCTTTTGTGTCCCGTAGCCAACGCGTCGCTCGACCAACTTACGGTTTATTTCAACTGAACACTGGGCAGTCCGGCAGGCCCCCTTCGGTATACGGGGTACATGACTCATGCATTTTTATTTCATCTGCTGTTGGTCATGAACGTGCACACTTCCCAAATATGCGTCGACAGACTGTCGCGTTGCTCACCGAATCAGATTAGTTGACAAAAATTGGCGGGCGCGGACAACAGTGATCGGATAATGTCAGTTAATACGCACCTTCCACACGTATAAGTTACGTCTATGATCTGTAGAACAAGACTGCCACACACCCTTTTTAATCGACAGTCCAGCGTCTTCGCGATGCCGCAAACGGTGAAGATTTGTGAGTGCACCACGTTCTTTCACTATCCATATAGGCACCTCGTCTTCAATATCACAAGCTGTTGGAATGAAACGACTTATGTAGGTGAAGCGATCAACAGCCTCAAGTGGCCTGCCTGTGACAATGAAGGTAGTATCAGTGCCGACCCATCATCATATCATCATCATCATCCTGCAGAAGCACTTCGCATTTTGAGGCTGCAAAGCGCATTCCGAAGTAGCTGGCAGAACGCGAAATAGCGTCTAGCATTGCATGTGCTGATTGAAAGTTGTCAAACAGCAACACCTTGTCGTCAGCATCATCATCATCATAGACAGCAATACATCAGTGGTTCACACCAATGCCTAACTGCCACACAACCATGAAGAAAAAGCAGACCCTATATAGAAAGAGAAGAAGGAAAAAGAAGGGGACGGGAAGGGACCTAACTACGGAAACTGACTACGTCCCTATTCAAACATTCAGCATCAAGGTGCCTACACCTTGCAAACAAACAACCGAGCTGCAATTGAGAGTTAGGCGTCATCAGCGAGACAGCACCTTTCTCTTTGAAGATGTGAAATACATGCCATCCAGATCGCGCATACAATTTAGCCGGTTCAGCGTGTTTACAAACGAACTACGTAAAGTTGTGTCATCCATGTGTTTATTGTCGACCGGCGCATCCACTTCAAGTTTTTCGAAATCTCTAAGTGCTCCTCGCTTACTATCGTATACCACGTAGTTACAGAGGCAGGGGGATTGAACATCCCTTTCAGCTCTCACTTGGAGTGGAGAACTCTCGAGATAGCCGCTCTCGGATGCACGTTCTGCGATCCGAATAGACAAGCAATGATCTCAGCAACTTTATAAGCTTCACTAGGACCCTTCCTCATTTGAGGTTACCCCATGAGCGACATATCTAGCAACCGAATTGCACAGTTTGCCTGTCAAAGGGTACTCTGATCGTTGGCTGAGCAAAGGGATACTGGTGCTTCAGTGTTTGTCGCAGGTTGAGTACGTGGTCGATACATTGGTTACCCCGCACTCCCGGGAAACTTTCCTGTTTTCGTATTTGCCTCTCTCTGCTCCGAGGTCTTTTTCAAAGCTGGGCATTATTGTTGGTATGCCCTCTCCACGAAACACCTCTCCAGTATGCAGCAAAGGATTTCGGTAACTTCAGACGTCAATCTATCATCACTTGAAAAAGGTGTCGATCTAGTGCCTTATCGCTTGTCAGTGATTTAAACCCGAGCGTAATCATTTTCCGATGGACCAGACCAGTGGGGTTGCTCTTTGAAATGCCTCAACTCATCCCTCAGATCACCGCGACAAGCAACGACTTCATATTTCGTTGACGGCCAACACAACCACAGATCAGGGTTGTAGCATAATGTGTAATTTCAAGAAGCGTTTCAAGCCGCTGTACCCATATCTCGGTCGATCGAGATAGCTGGAGAATCACAAAGTCCGTATTCTCTTGCGGAAAAGCGGGAACATTGTGACAGGAAGTCTACTAGAAAAATTTACGATGTCGTAATCCTGAATGGCTACGTCTGATATCTAACATCTCTAAGGATTTGCTGACTGGTTTATCTGGGGGTAAAGGAAAGCTAGAGATCGATAATGGGTACAGTAGTTTTTGATGAGTAAAATGGAAGTAACATCAGTCTTAACAACAGATTGAATGGAACCTCATTAAATCTCATCAATTTTGAGTTCCTGTTCCGTTTTAAATCGTTTGTGCTGGAAATGAAGACTGATACTTAGCCGCGAACCTAAGCGTACGTAAATTTTGAAGACTGCCTCTTGTTGATCGTGGTTCTTCTTAGCTTTTCGACGGTTGACGCCAGCCATAGATCTATACGGATCGAAATCCAACCTATATTATTTATCGCACCCGGTAAAACTGAGTGAATTTGTATTTTTGATTTGATACTGATTTTGAGGACTACATTGACATTCCTATCCCCTAATTGTTCAAGGAATACAGCTGATCGCTTACTGTATACTTGGGCGCTACTCGCGTATATTATTATATCCTTCCGATGCACATTCTAATTCACCTGCATTTGCAGAGTGTATCGGACGTGCAGTGGGAAGGTTATCCAAGCACGTCGCTGTGCACTGCCCAAAGTTCCTCAGCAGACTTGCCGTTACGCTCGTCAACAGTGTAATTTTTGGACACATGATGAAGCGTGAGCGCACGGTTGACTTGGAACAGGCGTTCTTCAGTTACTGTTAGAATGACGCTGATGCTCAATAAAGGCCTCAGAAAGGCACTCATATCTACGGCAAGAGCAATCAGCATCCACTCTCTAAGAGCGGAATTGTCTAAACAAAGAAAACTTATCAGACTGCAGTTGCAGTGGCCACAGCTATGACAATGGACTTGCCCTGTACATAATGCTCACCCCTTGTTTTAATTCTTTAAAATTACGCCCTACCAATTTCCTCGTGAAATGTCAATTGATCCACTCTATGATCCTTTGTTATGCAACTGCTTGATGGTACTTTGCTTGGCTGTTCGACCCGTACGGTGCATTATCACTGTTCGATAGTTTGTTATTTATTATTCCCGTTACATCCAGTGATACAGTCTCAATCAGTCGAATGAAGTTCTGTACATCTCATATATGTGAACACCAAAAGCGAACTTTCGATAGGAAATTTCTTCGCCATCTGTGTTACTAAATTATCTCATCAATTGCGGCTTGAAGTGTTTGAGGTCAGACTCACCTGAAGTTCGGAAAACCGACCAGGATGACCCACAAAACTTATTGATCATAAACAACCCCTTAAATCAGACTCCAACGAAATTTGTATACACATGTACATCTGGCCAATGTTAGGCAGAAAAGCTTGCTTTTATATAGCACTTCCATTAATTTCCTTCCGGTTACCACTGCACAAATTTCGATTCTGAAACCAAGCGTCAAAATTCAATCACCGCGAATGCTTCGTATGCTACCGTCGCCTTTCACAACCGTGATGCTGTAGATGCGACCGTTTTTGTTCCATCACTCTCATCCTAAGCGTTCGTCCACAAACCGGATGGGGGTTCTTAAATCCGTCACCTGGTCCACAAGAAAACCTTAAATTTGTCAGTGTTTCGTGTCGCTGTGATCACAGCCACTTTGGTAAATTGAAATTGATATCCACACTGAAACTACCCTAATGGGCATATTTTTCCCTATGAAACTACAGATATGGTCCAACTGTTATGAGCAAACTCCTCCCCCTCGGGGCCTCATCAGAAAGCAATAAAAATGAATGAGCATGAGATGTAAGCTGGTGCGCCGCGTCTAAGGTTGCTGCGAAACCCTGGGGAGAAGTGGGATTCCAACAGCTTTCGAAAATTGCCCCTGGAAGTCCGATCGGCTTGCCGACACCTAGTCAGAAATTTGGGCAGACGAGCACATCTGTGGACATTGTATTCTAGTTCTGGTCTCAAACCATAAGCATAGTATATTACTTACTCTCACCTGTTTGATTTCCTTTTTTCTCTATGGATGTCAACAGTGCAGACCTTATCCGCATGGTCAACGGATTCTCCACGTTTCTTCAATACCTCCCAGGTTTGTTGAATTCACTGTTTCGATTACGGCACGTGCACTGTTATCAAGTCAAGTAATTTTAACAGTTACTTGTTAACTTGGATTAATTGCTCCCAAATTAACGAGTCGTTTTTATTTTTCATTACTTTAACCGATAGAATGAGTTCGAAGTTTGATTTTTCATCTCATTCAACGCATACCACTCGCGTATCTTGATGTTTTTCAGACGGGCGAACATCTGTTAAGTAACTATCAGGCCATTCAGATGTTGTGCACACGTCTTCATTTAATTCAAGCCTACGTGTCTGCAATTGCGAACGGAGAATTACCTGTCAACCAAGCTCGTCTAAGAGAAATCAGCGCTCTCACCAGACGCCTCCCACTGCTGTCCTCTTATTCAACCACTGCTTCTGCCAGTGCTTCCATCAGACCATCTGAAATGAGTGATCATCTATTCCGGCAAGCAAATGATGTGTGCCTAGCCAGTTTGCTTGCAAGTTTAACCCAAGGCATACACACTCTGTACAACTGCATGGTTAAAACCACTCAAGTCATTGATCGTCGACCAGTGCCTATGACATCAGGCAGCGGTGTGTATGGTTTAAATCCGGCGAGTGGCTTTGTGAAAATGTCGCATTTTTTGGGAAATATTAGTTAATGGAACCGGTTCTTCTTTCATGAACAGCCATCTGCATATTGTACCTCGCTTTTATTCGATCAGTTCATTCTCACCAACAGTCTTCTTGCCTTCTGACGAGTTTAGTGGGCTAAATCATACTCACCGTGAGTTAACACAATAAAGTACTGTACTTGTCTGTGATTACTCCAGTCCGTCTTGCTTCTCAGTGTGACAGTGAATGGAGCCCACTTTCCTCCCGATTGCAGGCCTTGTATGATCTTTTTTGATATCTGAATAGATCAGTCTCAGTACGGGTGTTCTGGTTACTTCCAGAGTATTCTCTGTTCAGCCGTAGGATTTGGTGCCTCCCGTATTTGAGCAGGTAGCCAAATTTTTTATGCACCTTTTGAGTTTGTTTGCTAAGTTAAATGACACCTGGGAAATGGACGATATTTAGCTGAGATCGTTCGGCTCTGTTTATTCGAACTACAGCAACAACTTGCTCTGTTTACTCTGGACGAGTAAAGACTCTATCACTGTACTTCCCTGCATATGCGGCAAGTTTCGATCGAGAACCGCCTAACCGCTGTTCATTTTTCTGTCCAACTATAAATTTCCGGCTTAGTGTGTGTAAAAATGCATATGCTTCACAATCGAGCCACTTCCCACGCTGCTAAGAAAGCCTTATATGGCATACTACTGATATACCGCCGCTATACTAATCGTCCACCGGTAAGCACAGAATTCTCATTAACTTTCTGAAAACCAATCGAAGAATATTAAAATTGTTATATACTTATTAAATGACGTGGATCAACTAAAACGCTGAAGTGGGAGACCACACGCCAATCACGTGAGCAGATCGGATACACCACGTTTGCAAGCGATGATTCTTCTGTACGCATTCGGTTGCTAGGTTCTACAAAGCACGTGACGCTGAGCAACTATCGGTGTCTTCCCAATCAACTATTGAGTGATACTTAGTGCAGAACGGTCGCCTGAACTGCTTGGCGAATAGGTTTTTTGTTAGACAGCAGGTTATCCGTCGCTGAAGTTATATCAGGGACGGTTGGTTGAACGTAATACATGATTTCCAACTGGAAAGTACACTCTGACTAAGAACGACTTTTCCGGTAAGTGTTTTTGGTGAGCGACCCAATCCATGGTGTGGGTTCACACGATTCTTGACGAAGATTGGTATCCGATGGGTCAAACCGTGGTCGGAAAAAGCGTTTTGCTCATCTGCGTGCATCACCATCTCGATGCGTACAGTGAGGCTCGAGAGCCACATGCCTTTGTTTCGTCTGGACAGGCAGTGCACATAACCATGTATGTCTCCTATCATTCTGATCTGATTTCCGTTGAGGCTAGAACTCATGCAGCTCTTCCGATTAGTCATCTGGCACTGTATCGTATGGCATATGTATTCCGATCCAGCGAAACGGATGAACGTGTTCTCATAACACGTGCATTTTTCTACGAGTCATATTGTCAGCAAATTACGATTTTATATAAATTGAACGTCACTCACAGTTAATCATAGCTGTGGTATCCCTGTAGACTTTCCGGCTGACCCCTTTCGAAAGGAAGCAGCAAATTCGAGGTTCGCTCTTGTTAGGACTCTTCAGTGGTGCATATCCTCGCCACGGCCGGGATTTAAACTTCGGCCACACTTTCACGAAGCAACCGTGTTGACCTCACACTAGGCACGACTGAATCATCACATGAACGCTCGACCGGTCATATTGTAAACCTGTTGACTGTTAGCTCATCTAGTTAACCTCCGATGAATCTCGGTTATTTTTTTAGCCAATCGACTACCACATCTCACACGACACTGTCTGATTAAACACCATGTCCAGAGTGCTGTATACGGCTATACCAGTAAGTGCTAAGGCAGTCAACTTGAACCTGCCTTGAAACTGTCATTTTTCGTTCGTGAACTTAGAAATACAAAGTTGGTGCTTCAGTGAATTTTCGTTGTATGCTATTGTCAAGCCATCTTGCGATCGAATACTTCTTCAGTAAGTTCTTGTATCTCGAGCCACCGATGTGACTATGGAAATTCAATTCACTTGTTGTTTGCCTGGTAGCAGCGGACGCATGAACTACATCGGTGTTAGGTTGTAATTCTAGAAAGCTCACGCCATCACTGAATCACTTTCTCTAGGATTTGTTCAGTCGTATTTTTCTACCCAGCTTCTCGTTTTAAACTCATGACCGGTACCCGCCTTCCACATTCAAATTAACTTTCATGTGTCTTCGTCTCTCAGCATGCAGAGATCCACAGAGTTGTGCTGAATCAACCAAACTAACAAATACGACACACGGGGATCGATGAAGACACATTGGGTGATCTACGCATGTTCGTCAATGGCCGTGTCATCATCATCATCATAGACAGCAATACATCAGTGGTTCACACTAATGCTTAACTGCCACACAACCATGAAGAAACAGCAAACCCTATATAGAAAGAGAGAAGGAAAAAGAAGGGGACGGGAAGGGACCTAACTACTGAAA
>QNGE01003884.1:0-33306 GCA_008508345.1 Paragonimus westermani | reverse complement strand
AAAATGGTATTCATTTTCATCATGTACTCGTCCTTGTTCATGATTACGACACCAGAACCTTTATCCGGCTTTAGAAACACCACATGTTGCAATCCTCTCAGTTCTTTCATTGCTTGATAGTGTTCCTGTTTCAGACAACACTGCTGACGAATAGGTGCTGATATAAATTGGTTAGAAATATCTACCAATTTTGCACGGAACCAACCCGTCTCATCGGAAGACGTGGGCGTCAGATCTTTCAACTGATCGTACATATATTCGAATTGCACTTGCGTGTTCAACTTGTTGACTTCTTTGGGTGGTATTTTAAACTTCAGTCCAAGGGAGAGAACCTCCAGCTGCGTTTGTGTGAACTGAGTTGACGAGAGGTTGTGCACATGTTTTAAGCCATCACTAGGGAATACACTCATGTTGGCTGACCGTGCGAGATAACTCCGTAGAGAACGAAAAGTTCTGACTTTGGTGTTACGAACGGTTTGTCTGGAAAAGTTTTCAAACTTGATACGACACACCAATGACAATCTGTTGATGACTTCAGCAAAACGGTGGTGGGTTTCTACAAGACTGTTTATTTCATCTCGAGCAGCATCGATGTACGAACTTGTCAACCTCACGAGATTCACGTTATTTCTTGGCAGTTTCTCTTTAGATAATAAACTGCGTTGGAAATAGGCCAGATCGAATACATTCCTCATAAAAGTCAATACGTGTCCGTTCCGCTGCTATCTTGCATCGCAACGCCAACAAACGATCCAATGCTCGCACATCCGAGACAGGGAGTCTTCGTTTGAGAAACTTGAAACACTGACTTCCCTTCAATAACTTCATCAGCGCAGAAAGAAGACATATGTTGCGATATGTTAACATTTCGTTTACTCATCAGTCGCAAACGTAAAACATGCAAGTTATATATGACAGACAATTGGAGATAGGCAGGGTATAGACACTCAAAACCACACCAGGTATTGTCGTTAGTTCTGATAGCAACCTCTCCACCATCCTTGAAAAGAGAAGGAGAGAAGAGGTCTGGTCCAGGAGCCTTATAACGCTTCAACAACTTGAGCTCCAGAACCACTTCTGATTCCGAGGGAGGCCCGTCTGGAATACAACAGCTGACCAATCGAGTCCCGTCGTCCACATGATCTGGTTGAGGCCAACTGAACTGTTCTTCAAAATGTTCAGCCCACTTGTCAAGTCGGCGCGATTGGCTGGTGGTAAGTGAACCATTTTTTTCATATGTGTTCTCACTTACACCGACTTGACGGCCAGTACAGCCACGGATCGGGGGAAAAAAGCCTTTTGCTATTCCCAGATAAAAAAGCCTTTTCCATCTCTTTCGACTGCTGGGCCAAGTAGTGCTCACGGTCTTTGGGCAGCTTTTAGTCAGCTTACGTTTACGTTCTCGACGGTCGTCATCGTATTCAGAACCAGGTGGGATAGAACGACGCTTGTTCATAAGATCTATCGACGTGACGGAAATCCAGTTCTGACGGAACTGAACAGCTCCGAAGGAGCGTGCCTGTTCATAGCACGCTTTCATAGCTCCGGCAATTTGTTCCCGGTGCTCGTTAGGATTCTTCAACTGACTCGAACTGGACAAATTCTCTGCCAACGCTTTTTAGTAAGCGTTCTCCACATCCTCATCGCTCGAATGCCAGTTAAACACCTTGCATTCACGAGCGTAAGTCCTCTGGGCAAACGACAAGACGAAACAGGCATGCACAACGGCATGGTCCGAGTTCAAGTGGTCGTTCCAAAAGGCGCCATGTGTAACTAACGGCTATATGATCCAACTGTATCCACGGCTGAGAAGCACACGGAGGTCTCCGAGTAACACAGTGCTTCTTCCTTTGTTGGAATTCCGTGCATAACTGACGCTTAAAATTTTTTCTGCTGTCTCGTAAGCATCATTTTGGTAGGCTGTGTGCTCGCACGTCCTCCATTGAAGCGTCAAAAACTGTGTGCACATCTTAAGGTGCATCGATTTGATCATTTTGCTGGACATGCGTGTCGATCTTTTTGGAGTCGTACTTTTTATTTCTCATCAGCCTTGAACATATGGTTCACATTGCTCCTGATGTGCTGTCCAACCGTGAGAGGATTAAAAAGGCTAGCTTATAGGGAGGGGATGAGGAAAAATGGGGCCTTACCGTAGGTCTAAACCTAAACACGCAACCTGCACCCTTTAACTAAGTGGCCTAGTTCCATTGGAGCTAAGCCTCTTTTGCCACCCTTGTGCATTATGCAATCAACAGTGCCTTTGGTGTGTTCATTTATTCCAACTTCGTGGCGCTGTTAACAACCAAGTCAGATATTTCCACTCATGGCAAGTTTGGTTTTTAATGCCATAGCTTGGTTCGTTTTTCTCGGTAAGCTTGCTTTGGTAGCAGAAACAGATGGAGACGAAGCCGGTGTGCCTCATTTTTGATACTCGCTTTTGGGCGCTGGTTTGCTGTCACCGTCATTTTCAACCTTGGGATATACCTCCGGGTATTATTGTTGAGGTTATTGTTGGCCTTGACAGTGTTCCACGAGGTAGCAGGCGTGGATAAGTGCATGAAGAAAAAGAGATGACTATTGACGAAAAGGAAGAGTCAGCAACCTTACGGATACAAGCTTGGCGAAATCCACTTGTAACTAGATTTTTGTCTTTCTACAAAATTTTGCGAAATGTCGTATAGTTTTCGTATGCTAATGTTGCAGTGGAATGATCGTTATCGTCAGGTAAAAAAAGGTTAACAACTTGGGGTGGAGGTGAAAAACAAAAGTGGTAGATTTAAAAATAGAGCAGGACTTAAGAATAACACACGAGGTCTAAACTGATCAGACTTAACTACCAAAAGTAGCTGCGTTTACATTTAATATCAAGGTTCCCACACGTTGCGGACTAACAACCAAACTATGGGTGGAAGTGTTTGCTTTTCCGTTTGTGAATTTTTTGAGAATGAGAACTTCCATGTTTTATTTTCCATTAGCCATTGTTGAAATGAACATTTTACATTACAGCATCTTGAATTTTGCTATAAATTAGCTGCGTTGGCTGGTGATTCGCGTTTGTTCCTCTATATTCGCTAACTGGTTTCCGTCCACTGAGTTAGCAATCAGTTGTTCATCATATGAACTCAACTCATCTCCAAGTATCCCGAATTTAATACTGTCGATGAGAGATGACCTATATATAACGCGTATACACTTACTTCACTTTGCTGTAGTCGGGTTCGCCGAAACCATCTCGATTTGCCAATACTTTTTCGCCATTGCGGCATGAAATCGTCTCGTGAGACCGGTCGAGATATCCCATTTTCTCACTGGGCTTTGGAAGCAGAAGCCTACAGGCCGGTGATCGCTGACTGTAACCCAACGGGTTTTTAAGTTGTTTCTTTAACAAACTCACTTAAGCATGTTTGTTCTGTGGAGATTTTTCATGTATGAACTGGTTAAAGAGTCACCGTGGGATGAATCACGACCACACTGTACCGATCCAAGTCGTCCGATAGAATTAAATATTTCAGACCGCGTGAACCTGTGTAGGATTAGAGAGTGCGCTAGCATGTCAATTTCCTTTCAAAATTTTGCGTCTTAGAATATTTTAGGCGTGATTAAATGTGAATGAACTGTGATACGACGCAATGGCCAATCACTGAAAAACGCTTATGCGGTTATAGTCTGGAGTAGAGTACTGGAACACTCCGATATTCCACTTTAACGTGACAAAGTGATAGACACGCATCATACGAGCACCCACAGCAACACACACGATAACTTCACGTAAAACATTCGCTTTGCTTGAAGACAACATGCAAACAGTCAATTGGGCTTTCATTCGCTTGGCGACTACAATATTGCGACATGGTGTGCGCTTACGTACAAAGTGCTCCTACAAAACTGACAGGAGCCGATTCTTGTATTCATACTGAGTGGTGATGCTCGGGTCGTTTTCTATTTTTGGATGTGCTATTCACTCACACGACTGCAGCAAATATTCGGCGCTCGGTATATCGCAAACCAACATACACGGGGTAGTGTTTGAATTTCATGAGTTTCACATCAGTTGATTATAAACGAGCCTTGGTGGAAACATCTTCCCATCGAGTTCGGGCTATCTGCACCTCGGACACAATTGATTAAGTAGAACAATTTCTACCTAATGTGTCACGATCGATCAATTGTTCCGACGCCTTCGTTGAACGGCATGCGTATGAAGTGGGGCAAAAAGAATGAATAACAATTATATCGATGAGAGCTTTGTTTCTCAATTCCCCTTACAAAGATGACAGTTTGCTGCACTGTACAACCCAGCGTCTCAAAGCAACAATTAAGTGGATTCGCAGTGCTGTGGAACTGAGTATGCTGCCTGAGACCGGCGAAGCACGATTGCCATCATTAAAGGAATGTATTCCTACAGTTTCTGTCTTCTTAAGTTATAGCTTCACCTACTGCTACTGCAAACACAAACAGAACGGACAAAAGTTTTCAAACGAATAAATGTGTCTTCCGAAATGACTGGCGAGTAGCGTTTCAGCCAACCGCGCGAGCCGACGATCATTCTCACGAAGTTTTTTCATCGACGACTAGACATCTGTTAGACACCTGCCACCGTGTGGACTCAAATTCAACGTTCGATATGATTTTCGGTTTGGAAATTATCGATTGTTGGCATTTGTAATAGTCTTGTGATTATCAATCGTCAGTCGTAGCAAGCAGTTGTTGCCCTGAGACTGCTTTGTCATAACTGCACACACAGGCACTACGCGTTTGGCTTTTTGCTTCGTATGCCTTTGCACTTTTGTGTGATTTTTTGCAATGTTTGTTTCACACGTTACCCGATCTGATAAACGGATCCATCTTGCAAAGTACTTGCTAATAAGTAAGACGCATTTACGTATGCGCACTTGTGATACGGCAGTAAAATAAGCGGAGTGTGGTTTGGTCATAATAAAAGTTCAGCAACTGAAGTCCGTATTAACCTCCACTTGTCAACAGATGATCATAATACTCTCACTACTGCAATAAATATACTTCGTACGTGCAGTGAATTTGCGATTAGACAGATAACGACCGCTTTTTGCATAGCAGGCTTTCTTGGGTACCATCTATCTTTTTGCTAGGTGGGTTGTCATATTTTGAAATGGGACCGATCACTATACGCAGTTAAATACAAAGCGCGACTTTCACAGGTATTCGTAAGAAAAAACTGAATCATAGTTGGGACCTTCAACTTTAGTGACATGAAAACCGCGTGCTAACAACACGTCACCTTCATCCCACAGACCGCACGTTTTCCGAACACAAGGCTGTATACGCACTTCAGCTGATCATCAGCACTGCCCAATCAAGACAAGACTGGAAAAAACAAACTTCCGTTGGTAATATTGATCAACACTTCGGCGAATGTTAAAATCTCTTCGGAAGCAGTTCGAGCCCTTTAGAAAGTTCCCGTCCGTAGACTGTTCCGGTTCGAAACCTGTTGTTCCTATCTCCACCTCAATGTCAGTTGCACCAGGAGAAATGCGAACCCAATTTTCTAATGCGTTTGGTCGACTGTCCGGTCAGACGTGCACTGGGAAGGAACGTCTACATCTCCTACCGTATCCAGAATTGAGTTATACTTCCATAACCTTGCTAGATTTCTAACAGACTGAACTGATACTCGTTACGAATACTCCTGTTTTGGTATTGATGTGTTCGTCGAGCTTAGGTTGCAAATGTTTCATCACCAAGCGGGGTGATATCATCAGTGCGCAGGTGTTTCAGTGTAGTTTTGAGCGTGGAGTTTAGTGAAGCTTGATGGATGCCTGTTCTTATCACGCTACCAACGATCAGACCGGAATTCTGAATACGATATGTTGATGCATTCGTAATCCTTAAACGCTCAATAACTGAAGACAGACTGCTAAACAAGGTTTTCAACTATATTAAATTTACGATGGAGATTGAAGCCGACATCCACTACCTGATGGAACACTGGAGACCTCAGTTTATCGGAAAGAAACACACGGACCAACTCCTTAGTTTTCGCAGCAACCACCCAGTCTGCCACAAGAGAAGCTGCATTCGAACCCTGCTTAAACGAGCTGAAACACACTGCAGCACCGCAGAGCTCCGGAGGAAAGAAGAACACTACCTATACCGAGTATTTCTTCACAACGGATACCCGCGAAACTTCATCAGACGGAGTCTACTACAGAATAACAGAGTCCAACCCTACCGAACCGTCATCAAAACGAACTCTATCGCAATAGATCAAAACTGTATCAGAAATGACCACAAGACTATTGAGAACACATAATATCACGCTAGCGCACAAGCCAACAGCAACATTACGAAGGATACTATCAAAACCAAAAGAACAACCCAAATCCGCTGACAGAAGAAACGTCATTTACAAAATCCAGTGCAATGACTGTAGACAACACTACGTCGGCAAAACCGGACGGAAGTTATCGACACGGATACATGAACATGAGCTAGCCATCAAGGGGCACGATCAATTTTACCTGATCTCCGCCCACGAGGATGAAACTGGACACGTCTTCGACTTGAATACCGCAGAAATCCTTACTCAGGCGAATACCAAACATGCAAGAGAATTTCTCGAAGCTTGGTACTCATTAACTGGGTCAATAAACAAACACATCGAGCTTGACAAAATCTGTGAACTAATGCTAACCAAGGATCTGAGGAGACGTAAACGCCATCAAGCCCAAATGCTGGTTAACCCAAACGGAGCAACTTGAACTGATCAGACCAAAGTCGAAGCAGGACAGTGGATGACCAATCGGACAGAATTCTAAGACGAAAAGATGACACATCCAGGCAATTCACAACCAATCCGACTCGAGGTCAAAATATGGTAGCGACAGGGAGCAGCCAATCAGACTCCAGCTCAAAGACTCCGAGGAACAACCAATCGGACCAAAGCTCAAACACAGCGGGAAGCGACCAACCAGAATTCTGGTCAGTAAGTCAACTCACTCTGCTATATAAGAACAGGCATCCCTCGAACTTCACCAAACTCCACGCTCAACACTACACTGAAACACCTGCGCATTGATTATGTCACCTTGATTGGTGATGAAACGTTTGTTTACGCGCCTCTTTTGATGAAGAGTTCTACGGCGTATGACGCAGAGCGAAGGTTGAAAACCCTATTTATCTAGAACAAATGCTACTCAGGTTTGCTTTGTTTGGACTGCTAATTAGCTCTGAAAGTTACGCGGATATGGCTGATGTGCGGTACAGTTTCATCGTCACCGTTGGTGGGCCCAGCGTAAAATGATTGAAGACTTCTACCCGTGCAGTCGGTCTTCTGGATCATTTGGCAGATTCCATATTACAGTAGATTGGGTGGATAACTTGATGCAAATGTGGGATTTCTGGCTTCGTAGTTCAGCTGGTAGAGCACTTGTCACGCCTGGGCACGCTGTGTTGGTCGCTGGTGCTAACCCAGTCGAAGTGCGGATTTTTGGCAATCAGATCTATTCTAGATTTCTGTTCGAGTAAAATTCATGGTAGTGGTAGATTCTCGCATGTGACCTTCAAAAAACAGCTGTTCATGTCTTTTGCGCCATATTGGCTATGGTGACTACGTACTCTGTCGTTAGTCAAATTCACTGTGACTCGGGTCTAGCATGTCACAACAGTAGGTCGAATCTTCAGTTTTTGCGAATGTGCTTTCCTGATTCTCATGAACTATCGTTCATTAGGGTTGTCACCTAGCCGACCTTTAGAGCTATTTTCTTTTGCACGCACCATGTCACGTTTGGGAACAAGTGGATTGTACTAAGGTCGTTCCCATCGTCCTGCTTTAGCGGCACTTGCACGAAAGGTTTACTCCATCAAAAGCAGACGGTCTGTCTGCAGCATCATTGTCGCCGAGAGCAACTTCGTTCATTATAGTCTTTGAGAACTCTGACTCACTGATGCAATTTATCTCAAGGGTGTGCCTTAGTAGAAAACCGAGTCCAAAAGTAGTGTTCATTTGACTGATGGGGCATTAGTAACACGGCCATCATTGTGTCTGGCATGGCTCATAACTCAGGCAGTATGGGTACTCTTGGCCGGTGGGACGGCTGCTGAGGTGCTGCACTCATAGTCTTGTCTGCTACTTTAAATTCCATCTCGTTGTCACTTCTGCATAATCGTTTATGGGGCAATCGAGTCGAGTAACATGCCACTTAGCCTTCTTTTTACTGCCTTGTGATGTTATGTTCATCTTACTGTCGATGTGGGCTTGGTACAGGCATGTTGCTAAGTGCCGCAGGCAGTTATCACTGAGGTAGCGAAGGACGATTTTCCTATCTAGCTTAACTGCATCGACTGGTCTTTGTGCAGAGGCAGCCTTTATGGTAAGTTGGCCAATGTCCACCAACATCATAACAGCCGTGAGCGTAGTCAAAAGGTACTGTGGCCTGGTCCGCCGCTTCCTTCAACTGACGCAGAATATCCTAGAAGTAGACGTTACTGAGACGGCTAAAAACTAATCGAATAAGACAGCGTAAGAACTGGAAACGGTGTTAATGCAGATATGCCGATGACTGGAGTGGTCTTTCTTGCTGATTGCCGGTTGTTACCGACTTTTTTTTACAACCGCACGATCATAGGTAACAGGTTTTAAGTATAAATTTAAAAAAGCAGTCCAAGGTACCCATATCTTACAAACAAAAAACCTGATTTGAAAATGCGAGTAATACGGCACTTGCATGACAACTCCCTTGCGATCTTCATTATCCCGCTTCGTTGGTCCTCATTACTTTTAAGCAGCATGGTCACGCTATGGCTACATTCATGTAAATGAACCCGACTTAGCGCCAGCTCCTTTCATTTCCGTGTGTCGAATCATTTATTGACCAACTCGTACCTTGCGCTGAGGAGCTGGATACTAAACAAGTAGTGCACAACGTGGTCAACGCTGGGTCGATGTTTTTGGTACAACTCTCAACCATTTGTTATATACCTCATTCAAATGAAGGTTTCAACTGTACCACCAGGGTAAGAGGCACTGCACTCAAATTTTGCATTATTAGTGCATATCCTAACGCGGGCTGGATGCAAATCTGTTGCTCTTGTGTTTATGAGACAGGCGTGTCGACAGCCACACCGCTGATTTCATATGGCTGAATCGGCGCACCGATACACCTAACCAAAATTAGTCGTGAGTAGTGCCGAGGTTTCCGCTATTCTTTGGAGGAGATGTGGCCGTCGTGCTTGGTGAAGTATCAGTGGCCCACACACTCGCTACGCAAGCAGGAGGACCGTGAGCAAACTCTGGATCCCCGTAGAGACAGTTGGGTCAGTTTTGCTTCAGTTTACCTCCAGTCAGTACAATATAGAGACGAGGCTTGGTAACGAAATTTAGTGAGTGAACCGAAAACAACACCAAATGGCTTCAAACCACTATCTATTTTACAGGTCAGTTATGACAAATGCAACACGAAATCCAGTATAAACAATATCCGGGTACGAAACAGAAGTGACACCAGGAATGATTCTTCAAGATTGTAGGCGACAAGAAAGATAACACACACAAGACCACTGTTTAGGAACGCGACATTACTTTCCGGTCTGTCCGTGGAGTAAGTGTGTACGTGAGGAACGCGAGGACGCGATCGCATATAAGATACTTGCCCTGCCTGACAGCAAGGCGTGCTGCCGTTAGATTCGAGTGTGTTGTGTTTTGAAGTGAGAGGATTGAGAAAGTTCATGTGTTGAGAAAGTAAAGTGATGTTCAGGTTGTAGCAATGTTTTGGCATCTCTGATTCTGATCTATTTCATCTCCGGGGATTATTTCAAACTTGTCAAGGGTGCCCGTTGTACAAATCAAGTCCGTCCGTCTCCAAGCATACAAAATAATTGTTGCTAAATCCAAGAACCTCTGGCTGCCTGCTGCTAATCGGGATGAGCATGATGCAACCACCTCGAGTGTGTAACTTTGAATATAGGATTATACCTCATTCCATCCCTTCTTATTCTGCACATTTGTTATTATGTCTAACTTGTGGGTTACGATAGTCTTTGTCACACGTTTCAAACGCATATTTATTTCAATCATATGTATATATCGTATTTATTCTGATTCTGCATCATCGGAAACGAACTTTTTGATACACACTTATGTTTCGATCAAATCAGATACTTTCACACATCGGACCCGGCTTCTTTCAGCTCATCTTTATCAGTGCTGACGGATTTAGTTCAGGGACTGATACGGATACCGTCACGAAAGCCATGAGCAGAACAACGAGCCCTGGTATATAAGTGAAATAGAGCACAAGGATAGAACCTGGTGAGCAGGGTGTGGGCTTTTCTTGCGACCTTGATACTCCGGGGTTGTCATGATATCCAGTGAATTTCAATTAGTAATTAATGGAGTCCACAGTGTCATCAGCTAATGTAACTCTAGTTCCAGCGTGCAGTTAAATCGCATTGACTAAATCAATCAACGTAATAAAGGACGTTTCGGTTGGGTAGATGAAAAACGTTTGACTGGAGGCACCCACTTTCATTTGGACTTCTGACGCAATGTCCGTTTGTGCCGATATCCAACGAGGTAAGTTCTTCTTTTTTCTCAGACTAGGATGTGGGAAGCCTACCAGATCTTGACGCTTCTGTGCTGTCTCTGTAATGGAAGAATATCGGTATGCAATCCACGTCTCCTTCAAATGATGGAATATCCCGTTCAATGCTAACACGGCCAACTGCTATCGTAGATAGGGAAATTAGCTAAAAATCGGCCTCAGGATACACGCCAACCGTGTAAAATAGTGTTCGTGGCTGTGTGTTTCTACGTGTCTTGTAATTATCTTCAAAAACAACCAACTTCCCAGGCCAAAAGTTTCTTTACAATCACAGCAGTTAGAGTCGTAGCGGAAACGATAATGAAAATCCCCCACTCGCAGCAATGTAAGAATGAAGATGTTCGGGTGTTTCTGCAGAACTTCGAGTTAACAGGAATCAAGACCAACTGTGAGAAACTGGCTACCTTGTGGACACTGGTGACCGGCGGAGCGTCTTCGGCAGTGAACCCAACTCGAAGAGACCATGCAAATATTTAGTAGGTCATCATGAAAATAATGGTGGTGACTGCGTTTGACAGCTTCGTCATCCTCCACGAGGCGCCGCAATAGTCCGGCGTGGACAAGAACAATTGAAATGGCTAGATGACCTGTTCATCCATTCTCGACCCACCTGTGAAGTCGCTGTGACAGGCTGTCAATTTGCCTTTTAACTTATAGCCCCATAAACTCCCTGCTGATTGTTAGTATAATCACGAGTCAGGAAGACAATGTTCAAAGTTTCCACAGTTAAGCTACGCTTCCTATCTCTGTAGCTAGTTTAGTCAGGCAAGCTCCACGTTCTTTACAGAGACTCGTGCGTTCGTTTTTCTGTACATGACGGTCATCCACGTGTATGGGGTTGGCGAATCAGTCCGTCTTCTCGTGGGCTCAGTCGAGTTAATGGAAACCCGCTCCTACCGTACAGCAGTGCTTCAGTGGAACAGACCTCCTGGTGCCAGGTTCGCTCGTTCGGCTAACTTCACTGTTGTGACCCGGACAGTTTGCCTATCAGCCCTGTTCGATGGGCTTATCCACCCTCCTTCCTTAATTTTGAAATGAGTACTTTCATGTTGTCGATCCCATTATCCCTGAACAATGGGGAAAACGAAGCGGTCGTGAACGACGATTTGCTTTGACTTAAAGCGGCAAAGTAGACGACACTCTTTACTGGAATCGCGCCACGGATTGCTGATGACGATATTTCACATTTTTGTCCATAACTGAGTTGCATATGGTGGTCTCCACAAGGCACATTGATGTCAGCTGTGCTAGAATACGCAAATTGATATATAGAGTCTGTGAGATGTGCATGATTGTAATAGCCGATCGTCAGTCATTGCGTCGCACCTGAATAGTAAGTCGAAACTTTTGATTGCCTACCAACGATTTTTTTCAGCTTCGGACTGACTAACGATGTGCAAAATGACAATAGCAATCTGAAGTTCCGGCGTCTCCTCTAAGCCGATAATCAGTATTCGCCGACAATTACCCCTTCGGTTCATTAACGCTTTGACACTCCAGTCTGCACATTGCTGAGTTACATGTGGACGCATGGTGTGCGGGGAGCAATATAGATGTGGCAAAGCATTTGTTGTTGTTGGCTACCTCCTATAGGGTGTTTCAGTTCGGTGAATTTACTTCTACACAGAATGTCTACCCAATGGAGCCGTTAGGGTGGTATCTTTGCTTGTGTTTCTATTGATGCATATCCCGTAATATTAGTAGTGGTGCTATTAAGTTGTGTTTTTGACTCCCTCCCACCAGGAAATGGTCACTGTCATACGAGAAAAAACACGAACTGGATGAAGTCCGGTTGTACAGGTGCTTATTTGAAGTTTGACACTATTACCGACGTTTGAGAGTTGATCATTTCAATCAACGAACCTCTTGATAGTCCACCAGTATTCCACTCAAAAGTGACCATTTTGCTGGTTAGATACCAAGATACTTTTTTTACTCAGACGTACTTGTTCCCAGATGTGAGAGATCCCTATACATTGATTGCATAGGCTTCCGAAATTTACCTGTACTCACAGTACCTTGATGATCTTCATCGTGTATTTGAATCTAAATCCAGGAAACGATATTTAATACTAAATACAACGGAAGGCGGCCACCGAAAATTTGACAGATTTTTTCAACTAGCTTGGAACGTATGTGATAGGGAATAACAACCTCTCCAGATTTCATAGTTGATCGACTAGTAGGTTTGGCAATTTCCCCACAAAAATTTGATAAGGTATCTTCATATGGTGACTACTTCAGTTTGATTTCCATTAATATTATTACGATTAAAACCAGGCTTTGGACAGAAAATTCTTTAAGGTCAGATTTTGAAATGTGACTCAGCACATTGTGTGGTGGATTGTCAAGCCGGAAGTGCGAGTACTCCAACTCTCAGCGGAATACGTCGACGGTGCCGTAAGCTATGTCTAAAAGCCCAATGAGCGGGCCGCGGACAGCATGGGCGATCGGATCCAACTGAGCCATCGCTCAACTGGATCGAACCAACGGATGAGGCATGGCAGGCAAAACGGATTGAATAACCAGATCGGTGGCACGATTATTCTAAAATCCGGGGGAATATCTCAACGTGGTCGTAGAATACGGCCAGAGGACATAATGGGTGGATTGCGGGCAGCAGGAGCGGTAGGACAAGCCATCGCCCAACAGACAAGGAACGGCAGGTGATAAACGCCTTGACAAGAGGCGTCAGACACACAAACCTGGTCGAAGTGCGCTCGACGTGTGAGTGAAAATCAGGGGTTTTGTAGTCCGGAATGATGACTCATAAACGCGGGCGCGCGCGTAGCATGGTAACCAGCGTGTTTGACCATAAAGATTGTGCTTTATTGGACGCGCTTTTCGCTACAATTGTACCTTACATGTCTTTTGAGACTCTTTCCGTAAGTCAAGGGTGAAGCGTACCTATTCTGTTCAATTTTGCGCTGTGTTGCCTTGTGTTATGTCGACATTCTATCTGTGTACTGCAATTCGAATATTTTAGCTTACGTAAAGAACATTCAAAAAGTCCTGTGGCGTGTCATCCAAGGGGATATGATCTTGCGATTTGCATACAATTGTGAATGTACGTCAGTACGCTGTCCCTCCGAAATTGGAACATTGTCACTAATTTTGTTATGTTATCCTGGGTTTCGGGTCACCCTGCTGTGACTGAGATAGACGCCAGACTGAGATTTCAAAGTGTCACTGAGTTTGTATTACTCGATGTGGTCATGCCACAAACCTGGGTTCTGATGAGGAGCGTAGTTCATTGAAGATGAGCCATATTGTACATGTGTATATGTTGAGTGCTCAGAATACTGAAGTGTAACATAGTGTAAGTCCTTTTTCAGTATGTGGAAAAAAACCTCGAGATGATGAAAACGGACTCCCAGTCCCTTAAGCTGCGATTCGGTGTTGTGGATGAGACATGGATTTACTGTCAGATCACCGAGAAAAAGGAACAACCCAAGAAATGGAAACATAATGACTTTCCATAACCCAAGGAGGAGGATGTGTACAGTGTTCGATTGTGCTGGTGATGTGGTATTAGTTGAATGTATGCCACGCAAAGTGCAAATCACAGATGACTAGTTTGCGGACTTGTTCCGGATGTTGCGCGTTTTAATGGGAGGAAACTGTATAAGAAGGTTAACTGCATGTGGCTTGATTCCACTCGGTTCAGATAGTTATGGTGTCAGCTGTCGCCTTCCGTGAGTGCAGATTTGAGTTTCCCCACCCCTTTTATTACAACAGGTTTGACCTCAAGTCACAGTTGTCCACTACCAAATTAGGGGAATGAGCAGTTTTCTCACGATATCAAAGTGGTATCACAGCCCCTAGAACTTGGCCTACTATGCGACCTGGATGTGATGGTCGGGACTTTTTCACCGATAATATACGGAAGGCTAGGCTAACTAAGACATCGGTCCTATCAGGTAAGCCCATTTTGGACGAGCCAAATGGGAGTAGTTAGATAAGAAACACTTACTTAACAATTACAACACTCCTGAGAAGGGTTACCCTGGGTGGTTGAAACGTAGAGTGCTACAACTTGCTCATAACGTTGTGTTATTCTCAGTCTGTTTATCAGTAAGATATTAAACGCGATGCCCGAATTGCTTAACTTCATTCTTACTAAATTGGGTGCGGATATCTTACAAGGGAATTAATTACATTCGTACGTTTGTATGTTACACTACTGATTGCGCAAAACTGCTTAGTTAGTGAGATAATACCCTATGGACGTAAAACAGAGCTGTTTTCAGTTAAGGTTCTGTTACATTCGAACTAAGAAGAGCGAGGGTTATGACAGATAGTCCAGAAAATGACAACTCCGGTCACCCAGCGGTTGACTGTAACCGCCAGTGCGTTATCGAATACGGCCGAAAAAATTCCGGCGTCATTCACAAGCCCATCATTGTTTTATTTGCTGCACACTAACTTCAGGCGAACCGACTGATTCAGACTCTTGAGTGGCCAGTGTAGAGTAGGCTCTCTAAGCAAGCTTAATTTTCCATTGTCTCGCCACTCAGATTCTTGAGTGGGTGATTCGGGGCGGGGTCCCTCTATTCAGACACCTTCCGTGGCATAAACAGCCAGGAAGTATCAGAAGTTGTCGAGTTGTTGCGATATTGTTCAGTTACTACCACTTTCTTGCTTTATATCGCCTATATCTTCGGGTAAACATCAGTACCTTAAATGTCTGTACTGTCCTAAAATGGGTCGACAAGCTACTTTGGTAGGTACTCTCTCAAGCCTGGAATTGATGTCTTCTATGTCTCTGAGGTGCTATCCACCATTCTGGCATCGTTGTTCACTTGCGCTCACTTCTGGTTTATTGTCGATCTCAGTGTTTTCCCCTCTGGAGCTCCGGTGGCACTGAAGCTGATTCGCATGATGAGGCTGGAATGGATATCGCACTGAGTTGCAAAGCAAAGCGATGGTTGCTCACCCTGATCTTAGTGAGCAGTCTCTTATACGCTGTTGGACTCAGTACATCGGTCGAAGTTTGCTGACGCAAAACAGAGGACCTTTATTCATTAAATCGGCATATGCTCTAACTGACGGTAGATCACGTGCTACCAAGAATACGCTCTGTAACCCCTTCGTCATCCGACCAGACACCCGTATACTAAGACATAGCGAGCGTTCTGAACGTCAAACTGGGTTGTTTTTAATCTGATAAGATGCGACTTGGTTATGTGTCAGGTATCTGTACACCTCACCCTGTCTTTATTTAGGACATCGTATTTCAGCACAAGAAAAAGCATTGTCTCACATGGAAGCCACCTCTCAGTCACAAACGCAAATCGGTCATATGTGGCGCTGCTCTGTTTCAAACTGTCATATACCTTAGAACAACCGGATTCCGGCTAGGTTTTTGCATTTGTTCGTTTCATCCTTTTATTTCTCCAGAGGTCATGCGCTCCTAAGTGTGATAAAATTAATTATCATTTGATTGGGGAGGGCAATGGGAATTGTAATCAGATGATGCTGACAAACTACTTCCTTGAATTGAACCAATCCACAGGATTTAGAGAACGTTCGGAACGAACCGTAACAGCTATGTAAGCTGCCTGTGACTGTTCGAAGGTAACTGTATAGTTGCGACAGAGTCGTACCTCTATCACGTTGACGGATCATACAAGCAAGCGTCACTCAGCTCCATTTAACTCTGATTCATTAACACTGAACAGTTATTCTCGTCCCTATAAAGTGGACTCGAGGCCTGAGACAACCGCTGATCTAGTTGATGACGTCGATCTTACTGATCTTATGTCACATCAGCCCACGAAATCCAGGGGAAGCCACGTCCTTCAAGGATAGTCACGATTCTGACCTGATCAAGGGTGCGTTGAGCACATTTCATTCAACGACGGGTCTTGAAACATCAGTACCCTTACAGGTAGTTGACTACCGGGGTGTTTTTGGATTCAAATGCTATCATATATATGTTTACTTTTAACATTCTTTAGAACCGTCTTTGCCTTACCGGGCATTGTATACTGAGACCGTCAGTAGTTGGGTAAAACCGCGTGTTGCCCAAGCCATTACGTGATCACGAAATACGATTATCCTGGCTGCTCCATTGAGAAAGGTGGGGGACGTTTCGCCTGCCTGGCTGAGGTTCCGGTGATCACCCAAATCTCTGGCTGGGAACCCTATCCGAGGTTGCAGTGTGCAGTAGTCAATGGCGTATTTGCTAGCGTTATCTCGTCCGCTTTCAGTATTACCGATGAGGTGTTAGTGATACTGATAAATATACTTATTGCATTGACATACTGCACCACCCGTGACATTAAAAAGACGCCTGGCTGTCACTTGCATACGAACTGTTTTTGTCTGCAGTTCTGAAACGACGTGTTGAGCGGGTGGGGATAACACTGTTTGTCGTTGAACCTTGGTGTCTTCGCCTAGTGGAATGATCGCATGAGCAACCTGATAGTTCGCCAACGCGCACTTCATAAAAAGGGGCTACACGTTCACTTGGTTAACCACCCAGGCCGCACTGCGTGACAGCCAAGCGTTCGCCACAATCGAGTAAAACCGGGGTATAGTGAGTCAGCGATGTGGCCATAAAGTTTGAAAGCTCTGACGGTCCCATTGAGTAAGGTGTGGGTGCCGCATGCACATGTTTAGACCTGGTGATCACTCAGATCGCTAGTTAGATACGCTACCCTAAATGACAGCCAGTTGCAATCGGTGGCTTACCCGCGTCAACCATGTTCCCAAGTCTTCTGCTTAACTTCACTTTATCCACTTTTATCTTGTTTGCCACTTCTCCCCTAAGATGTTCCACCATGTTATTGAGCGGAAAATCGTCCCGAGTCACAGTACCGTCTGGTTAAACTCACGCCCTCTATGAATGAAACAAATGAGGAAAAGATTATAACAAGTATAGGTTTTTTCTCATTTGTTTCATTGTCAAGTGAGTCGGACAAACCCTTTCCGAGCAGTTTCGGAAATATTAATGGATGACGTAAATACGGATTCGTTCTGACTCCACATAAAGCTCAAGTTTAGCTTGGAGTTCAACGGTAACTGGTGACATTCTAGACGTTAGTCGCGTTGGGACTTCCAAAATGCCGAGGTACTGCAATTGCAACACACCTCTAGTACTAATGTTCATATTCACATCTTTTTATACTTACAAACGCTAGGGGTATCGGTCTTCGTTTCAACTCACTAAATATTAAAACCACGACGTTTTCACAAATCTTAGGAAAACGTTAAGGAATGATGGTCTAAAGCTTGTGGACATATGCATGCAAAATTATAAATGGGACGACATCTAAAATCATCAACCACTTGTTTAAAAGCTTTTAGAAGGTCCGTTTAAACTTTACAAACGATAAAATGATGTATAAAAAACTTCAACTTACCATCCAATCTCGGCACAGATAATTTTGAATCTTTTTCGATTGAATATTACCCACGTGACGAACACCAAAAACCAATAGATCGTGTCGAACAAGCAACGATCTTGCCTGGCTTGGTGTTCTGGATTCACTGATCGATCGGTAGCGTGCTTTACTTCCAAATATTTACGTCTTTCCTGCATTATGAAATGTGCATACACTTGAGCCAGGTCTTCTAAACATTTTTGGATTCGCCGTTTGTACCCTTCCTGTTCCAATATTTGTAATGAATTCGGTAACCTGATTTCGCAGTTATTTGTGCTGTAGATACTTTTTCGAAACTTACATCTGACTTTTAGCAAAGCGCTCCGTGAAGTCCAATATCTTGAAATGTGTATCAAAGTATTGAGCAAATGCAAGAATTAGCTGATCTAATTCATTCGACCTTATGTCTGACAAAAATAGCCAAAAGGGGCATACTTATAAAGCAAAGTGAACCTGCTAGAAAATCGAAGCTGCATGCCGGACTTTTTAAGTCGTTGCAGGGCAACAGCTTTTTTTAATGTGATTAGGCAAATGACAAGCCTACTTTTCACATCCGAAACCGTGATTCGACCTTGACGTTTCACCGACCTCTGGTACTTTTTTCTTTCGCTAGTCCCGGACTTTAATTTGAACTATTCGATAATTACCTTTGTACAGTTGCCCGAACTTTCGCTGGTTTCTCCATTACAGCATACTTTTTAAAAACGATTGTGTTCGCTTCATCATTCCATTCGTACTTTCCAGTCATGGGCTTTTTTGTCGATTTCTACGTTAGCATACATTAATTTACCGTACGTGGTAAAAATTCAGTCAACTCTTTCATTATGCACTGAAATAAAAGAAGATTAGCTTATGCGTCCATTTTTAGGGTGTTATATAAATATACACAAACAGATTACGATTTGTATCCCAACTGCTATGCAAACGATGGACCTGATAATGCCGGTAAATCGGTAGCCAAGCGAGCCATTGGGTCTAGCAGGTCTTAGCTCAAATGTAGCAGACCCGGTCCAGAAGAACCTTTACAGCTACCACCTATAGGTAGACTAAATAAGAAAAATATAAACAAGAGAACCTTTGTTGTCGTTTTGTGGGTCCTATGACTGATGAGAGAGTCAGGCTCTGGCTGTATCTTGTTTTAATAGGAGAAAAATTACCATTACGGTTGTTCGTTTAAATGAAGATGAATAGTATGCACAAGCTGAATACAAAATACTTGAGAAATACGTTATGAGGGAGTGGCTTGTCCGTTTCGAAGGAGCTGATCGTGACTGTTTCAAGACGCAGATAACAAATAGCAGCGTACAACAACAAAGTTTGTCAAACCAAGTAACTAGTTCCCAACGGCCTAGCTTCAGCTGTAGGCGACTAGAGTGTGGTGTTTATTAGCAAACATCTTGAGGCGTAAAATCTGGGAACTTGACATCATTTAATCAGACTCAAGCACTACATCGAATGAAATGTAACACTGAAGAAAGGTGAGACGAAGACAAATGAAACATTCCGTGCAGTTTCAGATAAAAAAACAGGACTTCAAATGAGCACTGTCCCTTCGGCCTCATCTAGGAAATCGATCATAACCGGCAGAATCTAGCCTCTCTCTCAAACGCATGACATGCGCACCAGCTTACACTAAGTCATACGAAAGGTGCACTACACGGAAAATTTTGGTAGTCAAACCACCTTGCAACGACACCATCTACAGATAGACATCTCCCGGCAGCGCCCACCTTATTTCGATGCCGTGAAGTGCCCACTACATCTTTCTATTGCACCGCGACCACCTATGTGCTATCTACAATCTCAGTAAAGACCACTAGTCACCACTATGCACGTCCATAATTTGGGTCACTAACCTCAAAGTAATTCGTCGTTTCCTCCACATCAAGATTGGCGTCGGTGGTACCAGCAATACTGATTCAGCCTCGAAACGACTTCGGCTACAAAAGATTTTTACTAAACCGACAGAATGCTACTGATGAATAGCTGCGAATTTTCCTGATTTTAGGTTGAATAACGCTCATAATTGACCATGGTTTCTGCACTCAGGTGGTCTCTCTTAGTCAGTCTGATCGTTGCTCACAAGCAAGAGCGGTTGAGCATTCACATACGGTAATTTGATCGTGTCTAATTTAAGGCCAATGGCACAAGGGTCAACTCGGTTGCCTCTTGAAAGCGTGACCAGGATTCAAACTCCTATCGTGGCAACGATATGTAACTGACGTGTTCTAACAAAGTTCGGACGTAGTGCTTCTTTAAAAAAATGCCTAAGAAGTCTTATCCGTTCAAGACCATCAACCCCGGTTGAGCACACTGTGTCTCAGGCCGCCTCTCACCAAAACAATGATATGGATTGACTCAGAAGAAGAAAATTTTTCTGGCAGGACTAAAAGTTGATAAAAACAGAACTGAGCAGAAGAACCAGAATTGTGAGTGGTGTTCACTTCGAAATAATTTTGTGGTCAGTTTGGCAAAGTACGAGTAATGTTACGCTCAACCAATGTAAAACACCAAATGTTAGGTGCATTGCAAACGGTCAGTACTAATAATTCATACAGCTTAGTACTGAATGAGCTCATTTGGTCAGTAAGTGCAAGGGTCGACTTCTTCCACTTAGATCCCAAATGGGCGTACTCCCCTTTGTTGCGTGAGGAGAGCCCCTTTGATCGATCTCTTACTGATCGACCAGGGGAGCCATTTTGGATGTTTCCCAGTTTTTTTTGTAGGCTTTGAGGAATGGTGCGAAGTTACTCCTCAAAGTGACCACTGTTCAGCATGATGTGCAGACAGACTTACGTATACGAATAGAACCTCACCTTCGTCACACCTGACAAACGTGTGATTACTGACTGGTGGTTGGGAGCATCGTTCTCATGTATTTGAAACTTGCGAATTCAAGTTCATGTTTTCAGTGGATCACCTTTCAAGCTGGATTTTTACTCGTGTAGCGCGTTGAGAGTGATGTTCCTCCCTGATTTGGTAGGATGTATATTTCAGTCCACTTGCGTGTGAAATGGCACATTTGAACGCCCAGTCACATTCACTTGAGTAACAATCTGGCTGTCCGGTCGTGCATACTGTTCGTGGTTAATAATGTAAACGAATATTGCAACCAAAATTAGAACATTTCAATTTCTAAGCGTGATAAATGTGTGGTTATCGTGTTGCTTAACAAATCAGCTTATAGCAAACAATTTGAGGGGTGGGTAATCAATAAGCGGGTTAGGATAAATCATTAAGTCCAGGAATGGTCAAGTTCACGACCAGTTGTTTCTGAACACAGAGCTGGTTTGAGCCGATTAATTGCAACTGCTTCAGGAAACCGTAAGAATCTCGGGTTAGAATGACGCAACAGGATTCAAATAAACAAAATGGATCGATAGCGTGACCGGTGATCAGGACGTGTCTGGCGACTGAGGAAACTGGCTGTTTACTCGTTTCAGCGATATTGCCAGTCTCCGGTAGCGCGGACTTCTGTACCCATTTTGGTAGATGTTCCTTCATTCTGGAGCTCAAGCATCTCTCGGTTCTGCCTCTGTAACTTCCTCCGCAGTTACTTACAAATTGGTAAACACAATATAAAGTGGCACCGATAGGCTGATCTCCTTTGACTGAAGGCACTGGTAGCTTCTGAGTCCAAACGATTACACGGAGTTCAGCTGCATTAAACGTTCGTTTAATTAAATTTCTTGATCGCTGTGTTGTTTGGTGCATGATATAATCACCCCTCAAAAGGCAGCTTTATGTGGACTTTCTTTTTCTTTACAGTGACCACCTTTTTGGGTAGTACTTTTTGTCTACTGTGCCTATCTATGAAACTTCTGGGGTAACCATTTGATTGTAGGACAGACGTAATCAGATTCAGTTCCTCCGCTAGGCTGTCGGGCGTACAGATTCGCCTTGCTCGTGAAGAGAGTATTTACTAGTGCTCGTTTGTATTGAATCGGTGTGAAGCTGCTAAAGTTTAGGTATTGACCTTACCACTGTTCTTCTAACCGAGCCATCTTCCCGACGACTTAGTAGGATATCTAGAAATGGCAGGCAGTTGCCGACCTCAAATTTACAAGTGACCTTTAGATTAGGATGACAACTATTTAGATGTTGCACCGGGTCATCATTTGTTTATATCACTTAAAGACGGTCGACCTATAAGCAACTGGAGGTTATACGATTTTGGTTTGAATTTTGTTGCTTTTCGATTGAATCGGTTTCACTGATGACTCAGTGCCGGTTCTCATAATCGTACAGTAGAGATGGTCAAATAAGTATTCTCCGCCTTTTTTTATCCATTTGTACTCGAATTAATGGGAGTATCTTGAATTGCCTTTTCTATCGCCTTTTACTCCTCAATTTTGTCTTATAGTTTCGAATTTCTAACGATTGAAAACCATTTACAAAGACGAATACATCTGTTGTCCGCTTATGCGGCCGTTCGGGCTGTTCCACCAAAGTGGTACGCTGGTGGAGGTTCGATTCTTATCCCTTTCAGTGTGTACTCGGCCAGAGTTTGCTTCCATTTGATATATTATGCCCAGGATTTATCACCGTATCTTGAAAAAGATATCGTCATCCTCGTAAACATACGGAGATCCGCCACACGCATGGTCCAAGGCATGAAGTATCTAAGTTACTGAGGCCGACTGATTTCGTTGAATTCATTCTCACTCGAACGGCGGAGGGTGAGTGGGGACAATTCGAAGTGTACAAAATTACCCACCATGTGCGTACGCAGGCACAAGTCATCCAGCATGTTAGTTTGTGATTTGCCAGGACGGAGATTCACTAGAATACAGGTTCGCAATTAAGATTGGTTGTTCGACTTAGCTTTCCCACTAACCGATAGTCGACTCTTGCAATAAACTGCCGACGAAGATTATTGAGGTCTCAAGCGTTGATGTAAGCAAGGGACAGCTATGGCTGTCAAGTTAGACAGACAAATGTTGAAACAGGCTTCTTCCTGACTTGTGCTGAGCGGAGCGCGATTTCATTGTTCGTTCTTCTTTTGTCCCTGTGGGGCTAAAAGAAAGCTGCCTTGAGAGTATATCTTCAGCTCACTGCTGAACAGACCATATTGACAGAAAACGCAACGCGGTCATTCCCCGGATCACACCAGTCAGGCCTCAAGAAGTCAACAGGGTAGATCTTCAACAAGTCCTAGATTTCACTGGCCTGCGTGCGATATGGTGTGTAAAATAGTTCCAAAACTCATAGTTGTATATTGTACCTAGGCTATCAAGAAGGCTCGCATGATGCATGCTGTCCGATTGTCTGTCAACATGTCATGTGACCGTAGCGCGAACCCGAAGAACACACCTGTCACATTCTTCCCGTTTACTCGCTCGTCGAAGGCCGGTCTCTAGCCTCTCTAGCTAATTCGCTTGTCGGTGTCTTTTATAGCGCTATCATAGGCCACCTGTATATTTCGTCGGATAAAGATTTGGATTCTCACCTCAACGGCCTGTTGCTTTTCGCGTCTGATAATTGTGTACCTGGGGAAAACTCGACTTAGTGCGACGAGCACTAAATATATATGACAAGGCTCTATTGGGCCTCGTCATCTGCTTGGAAAGACCGATAGATGAACGTTAAGGCATTAACGTCCGATCTACTTACTTATAAGTAAGTAGGAAAGCCGGCCTTCCTTTAAAGTAACTAAGTACTGACTCATCCGTAGATCTGAAACCCTTCCTCATTTCTACTACGTCAGAATTCACCCTTCATCTAGAGAAAGCGTTGCTGCTCCAGATTTTTCATGATTACACTCCAGAAAACCGGCTCTTTTGACACTTCTCTCTGACGAGCGTCGGTTGGTGTCCATGTGATATCAAAGAAGAATCATACCTATCGGGAGGACTGAGAGTTTTAGCCGAACACACGCGTGTCAATCACTGAATCACATACGTCGCTACACCCACAGACCACGACTATATTCGTTTTATACTTCATCATACAAACACAGGTATCGATAAACACACCAAAACGGTCTAATCACCATATCTGACGTGAAATAAGCTACCGATTCCCATAGTTTAGTGAATCTGAACAGTACATCAACTTATGTCTGCTTTAAATAAGTTGCCTTGGTAGCTTTGGTCAAAATATTTGATTTACGCGCAATTCCGTAGTTGTGACTGCGACCTTCACAAATACTTTTGAATGCAAACAAAAAACTCAGCTGGCTCCACAAACTGATTAGCGCATATTCTTTTAGACCATGAAATAGAAATAGGTCTTACAGCTAATTTTTGGCGGCACAACCTGGGGAGAGGCTAGGGCTCGTATGGCCTTCGCAGGTATTTCCAGCATTTCGTACACGGGTTCGAGGATCCACGCCAAAATCACTCGGATCCAGTCAGCTTGTCCATTTCGATTTTTGGTGGTTTCTTGTCAATGAAAAATGGGGCTATATAAAAAATCTGGTAGCACCTCTCATGGGGGTTAGAGAAACGACAGTAACAGAGTAAACTAAACACCTGTGCGAACGGAGGAATTTATTATAATAATAATAATAATTTTAATAATGGTACATTTCCCGACGCGTTTCTGAGAAACACACTCAGGTTTGCTGGCAAGTCTGAAAGTACAAAAGCTATCCTGAAACCGGCAGTTTTGATCGGTTCGTGAGGTGCGTGACCTAACATCACGCAATACAGAAGGTTTTCCCCCAGATATTATTAGTTCCGTTTTCAAAGATAACGTCCTCAGACAAGTAGAGTTTGAAAATGGACGTGACAGAGTACTACTTGGCAGTATACAACGTCACACCAACCAGATGGCATCCTGTTCTACCGCTGCAGAATCGCAAGCAACTACTCGCTACCCTTGAGTTTTCTATGCTCGATGTTAAAGACCTTTTTTCAAAGTTAATTCATAGGGTAGAATGAGTCCCGACATGGTCCATCCGAGAATACTCAAGGAAGCAGCTGATAGTCTGGCCGAACCTCTTTATAAGCTGTTAAAGCAAACATTTCAGACCGGCATTCCTTCTAGTGCATTGGAAGAGGCAGCGGTCACAGCTATATTTAAGTTGGCGACCAGCACTCTCCGGCTAGCTATTGGCCAATCGGCCTCACTAGCATTCCGTGCAAAATAATGGGGTGCTTATTGAGGCGCGCCATCCTCAATCACTTCTTATCAAATAATTTTTTCTCTTCCACCCAGCATGGCTTCCTACATAATCGGTCATGGATAACAAGCATGTTCATAGGCTCCGTGACGGAGGTCGAAGATGATTTCCTCATCTCAGTTGCTAACTTCTTTGACTTCCTAATGGCTTTTAAGCGTGTTCCACATTTACATCAGCAACCTTCCGATCAACATTTCCAGCAGCGCCTTCCTATACGCCGAAGATCTAAACATCTGTAATGCTACTGGTCCCAGCGCACTACAGGTTGACTTTGACACAAGCGCTGGTTGGACGATTGGATTTTCCCACTGAATGACAATGTGTGCTCAGATGTCACTCAGTGGAGATTCTGGCAATGCCTCCAGGATTCATTGTGCGTTGAGCACAGTAGATGTCACGGAAATCGATCTGAAGAAAGATCTGGGCATTTGGTTTTCGTCTGACATGTTTTTCGCCTACCGCTATGAGGTGGTGGTGATGGAGATTTGCCGCTCTCAGGACGATTAAACGCACTTTCCATCGCATAGACAAGAAAGCGTTCAACACGCTTCATGGGGTTTATATACTTATACTGTGCGAATCAGATCCCGTACATCGGCCTGAAGAAAGACATATTAGCTGTTGAGCGTGTCCAACGCGCGGCTGCGAAGCTAGTTATTGATCTGAGCAACACCGCCCACGAGTCTCGTCTTAAAATTACTGGCCTGTACCCACGTGAATTTCGAGGACTGCGCGGTGATTAGATATTCACCTACTTCGTCTTTAGAGTGGGTTTCGTAGAACAGCTCTTCACCGTAGCGAATGACGACGGCCGGCAGGAAAGTAACAGGAAGCTTTTCACGCTCCATCCTCGGGCCTTCTTTAGGCAGCAGTTTTTTTCACATGGTTATCAAACACTGGAACAGAATTATTTCTGAGTTCGTGAGCAGCTCTTCTAGGGATCGTTTTGAAGCTTTGCTTAATATTCATTCATCTAAAACTTTATTATTCGAGTAACCTTACTCTTTTCTTGGTATTCACTGCGATCGTCAAAAGCGATGCTACGTCCTGTTTTCAATGATCGCCTTTCAGATCAACATGCGCCCGCTGACACTGAGCAAGGGAAAAAGACTGGATCCGGGAACTTTTAGCCCCTGCCTCGAACCCGTGTATTGATCGTCCAGTAGCTGAATGTTGTTCAGATGTTTCGTATTCGCCATTGCTGTTTACAATTTCCCAAAGTGTTAAAGAGAAATGCCCACGTTTTGAAGTAAATGATTTTGCATTTTCAGCCGTCTCACGTGCTGCTCCAATTGCTCTGGGTGACTCTGGGTGCCCAAGGTCTAGGACACATCTCAGCCCACACCTCTGTTGACGGAAGGAATTAACGAGGGGTGGGGATGTGTTTTCAGCATTGACCGTTTGTCTTTTTGAACGCGCTTGGCGACATCAGAGCTGGGCGTAGTTTGTTTTCTAGTACCCATCTTGATAGTCAACTTAATGGTGTTTTCAGTTGCAACGTGCTGACACAAAGAACTCGTGGAGCATTTGAGATCGACGGTCAAATCTAAAAGATTACTGACTGTGTTACATAACTCATCCTTTTCTGGGAATATATTAGCTCATAATATTTTCCTTTGGAGTGGCGTCTTGACACCAAACATTTTCAAATACTTAGAATTTGTGCCGTGCGTGAATTGCTCCTGTCTTCTCACAAATTCTTTTACTGCAAGTTTACGTGTGATGTGTAGCTACAGTTGACAGTGTATTCGCTGTAGTTTCATTCGGAGTTTTGGGCAACAGAGCTTTTGTTCATTCATCTTACTGGCTTCGTGCGAAACTGATCCAACGGCGATCAAAATTATTATATCAGGTCCGTTAAGCAACTCCAGTTTACTTGCACAAAGTAAGCGCATGCGCACTTCCGTGGCCACTGTACTAGAAAAGCCTAGCAGCTTCCGCTGCACCAATTGCAGTTCCACCAACACACCACGTATCCAGTGTAAACCCGAAGGAATAAGACTGGGAAGTGTGCCAGTGGGGCCTTTGTGTCCAGCCAGCCAGTGCTGGTAAGCCAGTTGATTGGCTAATAAGGAAAGGAAACTTATCTCTCGGAAACTAAACAGAGAGAGACTGCAATGACGAGATCTACGCTAAGAAGAAGGATTTTTGAAGTGTAATACAAGAAGCGTTGCAGTATAGGAGTGCAGGTTAGTGCATCCCATGCCTGCATGCAACAATCTAACCATATTGACGAACTCACCTGAACATCCAAACTTACCAAGCACCGTTCACAGCGCCTCGCGTCTCACGGAATCGAACGCCTTGGTGACGTCCACGAACAGGGCATACAAGGGCTGATTCCGTTCCCGGCACTTCTCCGGAAGCTGTCAAGCAGTAAACACCAGGTCGATCGTACTCCGACTTGACCGGAATCCACACTGCTCCTCGGGAGCCTTCACCTCCAAAACGGCCGCATTCAGTCGGTTCAGAAGGATTCTGGCAAGTACCTTGCCTGCAAAGCTCAAAAGGCTGATACCTTGATAGCTGTCGGTGCACTGTTTGCTACCCTTGCCTTTGAACAAGGGTACGATAAAAGCATCCTCGAAGTCTTGCGGCATTGCCTCGTGCTTTCAAATGGAGTGAACCAGCCGGAGCGAAGCGCGTTCCAACGCCGGCCCGCCATTCTGCAGGATCTCACCTGGCAGCCCATCCTCGCCTGCAACCTTCCCGTTGCGCCGTTGACAAACAACCCTCTGCAACTCCAGCAAATCTGGGGCGAGGGCAAGTGAACATTCGATGTTCTGATGTGGCAGGCTGTTGAGAGTCATCCACTAAATTGTAGCAGCGCTGTTCAGCAAGGTGTCGAATAGTTTGCGCCATACATTCATGATGTCCTCCGGCTGGGTGCAAGGATAGCCAGTGTCCACGTCTGCCAGTGCTTTAATATACTGGAGAGACGGACCGAAGGTCGCTTTAATCGAATCGTAAAACTCTTTGTGTTGCCAAAGATCTGCGAAACCCTGCATGCGCGCACCCTGTTTCCTTCACCAATTGTCCTTAATTCCGCGGTCACGCTCAGCCAGTTGACGGCGGATCCTGCGGAACGTGGCTTTTTTTCGCTCCATTGGCCGGGCCCATTGTGGATGTGGCGAACGCGGCATTTTTCTCTCGTACCAAGTTGGAGATAGCGACGTTGTTGTCGTCGAACCAATCCGGGTGTTTCTTGCGCTCCACACCGATCGCCCCGGTGGCTGCTGCCATAATCCGTTCCTTCAGATGTTGCCACATACCCTCGGGGGTAGCGGGTACAGGAGCATTGTGCAGGCGAGCGACGACTACACGTTGAAAGGCAGCCTTCGTCTCGAAGTTCTCCAACCTTCTGATATCTAACTTCTGTCGTTGTCCAAGAGATCTACAATAAACGGANGTCGCAGGCGCATCGACAGCATTCGAGGGCTGATGCCGTGCGGTTCGCCTATCATCAAATCATTGATGCGATCAGCGAGTGCAAAACAGACACCATGCTCTCGAACACTGTCTGTCGGGTAGCCTATCCAGTAGAAAGTGTACCCAGCGCCTGCTTCCCGCAACTTACCTTGGTCTGCAAGCCTTGTCTCACTCAAGGCTGCTACGTCGATTCCATATTGGCGCAGTTCCATCGCGATCAGGGCGGTGCGTCGTTCAGGTCGTTCTGTGGCGCTGCATCGATCCAGCAGAGTGCGCACGTTCCACGTCCCAATCGTAAGCGTCTTGCGTCCCGGAGCCTGTCTCCAGATGGTCTCCTGGGCACTGAAACATAATTGGGCAATATCTGCTCGGGGGGTTGTGATTGGGGGAAGTATGAGGGTGTGTTTGGCATTAGCATATTTCCGCCTATCCACCCTGCAGATAGGGTGACCCGTTTTGCCCTGCGCGGCGGCCGATGCAGTATCTTGTTTGGTTTATTTCGCATGATCATTGTTTGCATGGGCTTCGGATACTGCCAGGACGTCCAGACCTGTACGGAAGAGCGATTGGGGCCTTCAACCTAAGCCTTTGGCTAAAAAGCCTGCACTGCAAGGCAGCAGCTGTCTCACACACACGCAGACGCGACAGCATGAACCACCAAGAAGAGGATCGACAACAATATCAAAACAAGTCCAGCACTCACTCACAGGAACAGCAAAACTGTACACAGATCCTAGCAATCAGACAAGCAGTCCAGGCATCGCGCTTAACACGCAATCACCACGCAAAACAAACGCATGCCTATGCTTTTTGTCAGGCTGCTCCCCTTTGGCCAACCTGACAAGGTTAAACCCGCAAGGACCGAAGTCCTAGTCAGCACAGCCCTCCGGATGAAAAAAGCACGCGAGCATGACCACCACGCCTAGGTAGCAGAAAAGGTCAGGAATCTGACGATATATATACGGGGTTCCACGGTCCCAGAATAGCCTACCAATCAGACGTGACCTCAATCTTACTGGACAAGAGCGCGTTCTGAACTGAACCCCTCTGTATCTGTATTATTGTCAATACACAGTTCCTGGCAGCTCGTGACCTTTCACTTTTGCGAAACAGACCTTGTGTGTTTCGATCTGATAACAATAGACGTAGTGTGTTGTTCTTGTGATTGCCTTTCTGAAACCTTACACTAGTTATTCTTGCGTCTCAGTGTATATGGTGTTTTTACCACTTAATTGCCCAAATTAGTATGGCATATATATACGGGGTTCCACAGTCTAGGAGTAGCTTACCAATAAGACGTGACCTCATGCATACTGACCGCCTACATCAGACTCCGGTTGGTCATCCTCCTCAGCCTGTTGAGTGCGCGTGGCCAGCCCGCATGTTCAATGGCCTGAAAGGTAGCGGAAGGAATTGTGTGTAGCAGAGGAAATGGCGGCACAATTCATGCTACTACATCAGCCCTTTTCGGAACACGCGCGGGGCGGACTTTTTGCGAACATTTCCTCTCTTCAAATCTAGTTCGCGGGGCTTGAGGTTGGTAGCCGGCAGGTATCAGATTCTTGCACTGTCGAGCTTCGTAGATCCTACCGTGCTGTCACAACTGAAGAGGAAGTCGTCATCTTCAATAGTACGCCAAAGTTTTATACATTAATATGGGACCAGTAATTTGACACTGAGAAGACAACAGGAATATCACCAAACAAGTGTTGACTCGGACCACAGGAACACTTTCATGGGTACTGGTATACGACGGTGTACTCGGCGTTCAAATGCTGGATGTAAGCGATAGTACAGTTGTCTTCACTATTCGTGTTGTGCTCAAAGTGGTAGAAAAAATCAGGGCAAATGCCAGTATTACCACTCTCTTTCAGGCTCCTGAGCTAGAGTACAGACTGCCTGGCTATGAGAGTAGAAAGCCTCGGCAAAATGTTCAAGGTTGGTAGTGAAAAAGAGCTGATACGCATTGTAAACGTCCTGCGTGGAGAAAGAGGAGAGGGCTGCCATCACTTAAAGTATATCTCGGTAACTTTATGTTACCAGATCCGGGGACACTGCCAACCAACAACCTCACGCATGAAGTCAACAATTACGGTAACCAGAAATATCAGCTTCTGGGTTACTAAACCAAGAAAATCAGATCGGCATAAGTCTGCGCCGCACTGAACAATCTGTGTATTGGAAATCGGCATCAATTTATACTGGAAAAACGTTGTTTACGATCGGCACTTTGCGACAAGCGCAGGTGCATCCTGATTATTGAGTTATGTGCCACGTCACACGAACTTGCATTGGGCAACTCACTTGTCTGAATCTGTCACGAGCTCAGACAAAAAGTGACTGCCGTTGCTACTGGCTGGTGAGTATCGAGCACGTTTTCCTCTGTTGAAGGTGGTGCGCGAAATCTGATGAGCCAAAAATTCCTCCGTTTGAGAACACACTCCACTCCATTCTCATCAAGGGACATCTACCTGGGGGAAATGTCTGATCCAGTCGTAAACAAATCCACATGGGAAAAATGGGAGAGGAAAGTAGAAATGGATCGCGTACCCAATAACTCTCATTCCTGTTAACAAATATTCAGAGACCACATGAATGTGATTCGCCATTGTCTGACCCCGGAAGATTGTTTCGGTTCTTGAACGAATGCAAGATTTGACCGAAAGAAACTCTAGTCCATTCGGGAAACATGCTGGTAGACCCGCCCAGTTATGCATTTTATGGTGTGCAGAAGATAATGCCAACAGACCGCTCCGATTACAAGCTGGGGGACAGAGTTATTGTACCAAGTGTAATGAGGGGTGTTGGAGCCGGATGCGTGAATGATGGCAGATCACTGATCCTCTTGTCCGGAAGTTCCGCCCAACACCTCCGGCGTTTTGGAGGGTGGCCGAGGAGGGGCTCCGGGGATGATGTACTCTGCCAGAGGCGCCAAGGGGGTGGAGAGAAACTCTTGATAAGGGAAACCATGACCCTTGCCTTCATCTATCGCCTAATGTGGCTTGCGCACAAGTTTTGCTTACTTAATGACGCCTATCTCGTTCTTTTTCTAAAACAGGACCCACCCAAAACTGATCTGAACTGGTCAGTCGAGCAGGACGTGACAGGGATCTCTTCTCACAGCATTCACTTTTCACACGGATGGCTCGTTTGTTAAGATAGGGCGAAGCCTCCCCCATTTGCCCTATGAATGGCGCCATCGCATTTTGCTGTCGCATGTCCGGGGACTACGAGAGCTACATACGCCTTGATGGAGGTTGGTTTTGTCCGCCAGTCCAAAACAACAGGCCCGACATCCTCCGAGGCCTCTTTCATAGGGATAACTTATGCAGAATCTTTAACAATGTGAAGTGCATAGTTGTATTTCGGAACACAGTGCATGGTTGCAGGCACAACTGCTGCCGTATCAATCAAGCAGACGAACTTTTGCGTGCATTTAAAAGATAGCTCATGCGGACTGAGGGGATATTGAAATGGTCAGCGAAGCAAACTGTTGCTCCTTGAGACTAGCATTCTTGAAGCGATACCAGTGGATGCAAGTTTGGTAATTCATGCTGCTCCAGACCGCCACATGGAGCCAAAAATGACTAGAAAATCTTCAGCTTCGCGACCCGTCATCATTGTTGTATGATGTCCCAGTCGCTGTAATAGCAACACAGGAACCAGTGTTACAGCCCACTTATAACGATAAGCCGACGGGATAACTCAACCAAATACTAGAACGAGTGAAACGTTGGTCAGAAACGAACATCGTTAGCTGCACGTGAAAACAACTGCTCAGAGCATCAATGGAGCAACAGGACAAATCCACAATAGCAGCACAGAAATCCTTGTCAAATTTCTGGTTATCCGACCATAAAGCGTCAATCCTGAGAAAAACTCAAGCGCACGGATGGACACGGGCGTTATCTGAAGTGGAGTTGGGCGCGGCGCAAGGCCATGGAAATCCGGCGGGAGCGCCAGCTAACATATGGAGACTTGGCTAAGCGAGCCATGCCGAACACACTGATAATACAAAAGTTAGTTCAGTTTGAAACCTCCATCTAGGTTTTTCTTAGGTGCAACCTCAATGAACGGGTCAGGGACGCATTTGCCAATGAAGAAAAATAACTAGGCTTTGCCTTGGCTTCTCGGGAAGGTGTTGACAGTGTGTGTTAGTCGATTGCCGCGCTTTGATGTATTGCGCCTGATTCGCCAGTGATGGCAGAAGCCGTTTTCAGTGCTGAACAAATGCAAGACACGGTGAATGCTACGGAGTCAGCGGGTCCAGGTGACGTCCACCCAACAGTCCTACGATCTTATGCTGAGGACTAAGCTGTTCCGTTGGCTAGTTTATTTATTGAATTGCCAGGTGAATTATAAACTACACGGGGACTCGGAGGCGGCTAGCATCACACCAATGCTCATCTGGTGCAGTATGAGAGAACCCGGACCCGTGAGTTTCACATTAGCTGTATGTGTGAAGACATACTGCATACTTGGGTCTTTTTCGTACGTTAATTAAGGCTGATTCCTCCAATTGAATTAACCTGTGAACAACGCCCAAATGTGCAGCATGCGTCCACACTGGTAGCTACTCCGTCCAGTTTGACTAACCTACAAGCAACACTGATAAAATACATAGGGGACGTCAGGACACAGCTATATCTGAATTATTATTATGAATACAGAAACAACCGAAAAACATACCGGGAACTACGGGCGACGCCTGCAGCTAGCGAGAAATTAAATAAATAAATAAAAGAATAATATATATTTCCCAACGCATCTGTGAGAAGCACGCTTG
>QNGE01003883.1:50862-73244 GCA_008508345.1 Paragonimus westermani | reverse complement strand
TGCAGAAATTACAAATCAGCCTTGTGTCATGTTTCATTAGCTCTAAAAGCGTTCACTGATTTATCATTACTCATAATGGTTTGCAAACATGTTTGGGTATATCTAATCCAGTTCGCAGTGTGGTAGTTCGTACAGAATAGATCTGAAAAATCAAGCTGAATATCCGAGTCATGGATTTTCTATGAAGCTACAGTATACCACCAGCAACGAAAACAACCATTGAAATCTTTGAGGCTTTCTACCACACTAACTTTACTGACCTGAACAGGTTTTCTACTAACCACGGTTCACTGTGTTTGCCTCGAAACAATAAAGCCAACAATGTTGACGTAATCGATTTGACATACCATTCACATTACGGTATCTATTTAGTTACTTGGGATTTCAAATAAATCGTTGGTTTGGCTGACATTGTTCTGTACTCTTACTCTGTGAATAACCAGTGTACGTTCTTTCGACGAACGTTGAGTGACGCACGTTTCAAGTGACTTGATTTGGGTCTGATATTTGGCGTCACTCAACGTTTGTCAGAAGAACCTACAGTACCCAGTTCTGTGTTCCTTCAGTCGTCGAGAGGAATTCGTGTCGTCTAGTTGGTTCGCGTACTGAAGTCGTTCAGCACTGCAGTTTGGCTAATTGATCAAGACGGTGTTCACTTAACCGATCAACCTGTTTGAACACACTACGTCACTGTCTCCGGTATTTCGAGGGCTCGAGGATCGAACTTCACTGATGTCAACTCCAGTAAAATCAACTGTCGTCCCAACAGCTGCAACCGGAGACGAAATCAAGCAAGCAACTGTTGATGATTATTATTATTCTGGTTCTCAGAATAATAAGGCTGTTATCAGTAGGGTGCACTCACAGAGGCGAGTATTTGAGATGAAGGAAAAATATTTTAATGAAGAACTAGAGTTGGAACTGCTAGAAGTTAAACTAAATATTAAAAGGAAAGCCGAAGTAGGGGGAAAGAATAGGAAGACAGTGAATTCGAGCAACCCAATGACCTGTCCATCAACAGTGTGTCACGAATAATGAGTTATGTCGACGATTGTCATACGCATATGGGACATAGCTCGACAACCGGGTTGGCCTTGTGCACTCCGCCAGATGTGAGTGCGACTACTGTTAACAACGCTGTGGTGTCAGCCTTGCAGCCTCTGGTTAAGATACTAGAGCTCCCTCATGTAGAGTTGATTCACCCTAATGACAATCCCGTGAAGTATCAGCTTGAATTCGATATAGAGAGCCAGGCAGAAAATGTCTATTTTGCCATCTGCAACATCGTAAAGGATTCACTAAAGAAGCAATTACCGAATGCACTACCCTTGCACCCACACGTGGTTTCGAGAGACCTGGGAAACTACTGAGCAAGCCCTCTGGTCAGGCTCTGCAGGTTTCTCGGTTACTGCTAAACAGACCATTAAACGACAGCAAGGTAGCCACCAACAGTTCGGTCGCTTTGGCCGATTCAGCCCATGTGTCTCCGCTGGTCCTACCAGCTGGAGCAAATTTGCGGAAGCAGTGGAAGGATGGTGGGGGACGGGAAGATCTTATCAATCGAAGTGAAATTAAGGGATATAAAAAATGGATTGCCCATGTAACAATTATAAACCGAGAGGAGGTTCTACGCTATACCACACGAGACGTGATAGATTACGTGCCTAGTGACGCCTCAGAAACAAGGCATGGGGCAATGGCTCATGCACAACTCTTCCCAAAGATGGGTCAGCCATATTACGCAATCGTGCTAGCTGATGTAGTTGCCATACCCCGCCTTTAATTAAGAACTGTAGCTCTAGTGCTGAGAATTGAGATCGTTCCACAAGAAATTCAAGCACCTTTGAAAACGCAATCTACAGGATCGACTCAGCACTTGTGTCACACTACATAACGGAAATTCACACTAGATTCAGTGCCTTTGTTGCTAACATCGAAGATGACCGGACAGCTTCGCGGTTTTTGTGTCACCCTGATCGATGGCGTGTCCTATGTGGCGGGCGTGTTGATGCTGCGAAGAGAGCTAAGAGTTTGCCGTTTGGACAGAGTTGGGTAGAAGAGCTTTGGTCCCGTCAAGAGTGCAGGGTGGTAGTCATAGGAGATGGCCTTCATCCAATTGCGTTCTTGGCATATGGGACGCCCGAGAGGTACGCACAGCACAAGTCATGGACGATCACCTTTTCAGAGCGTACTCGCTGGGGTGTGCGTTTCGATCACCCTTGTACGTTCTGGCAATTTCCTGTGAGCATTTTAGATAGGTTTAGGTGAGAACCAGGACTTGGATCGTAGCATCATTCGTCGATTGACACCTGCGTGGAATTTGAGCAGCCGGTGTAGGGCATTTTTGGGGGCCAAAATTCCCTTTTGATTGACCATATCGCGCCCTTCCTCGTTACCCTGTCCAACTATACGCTTGCTAACCGCGTGCCTAAAAGTACTGATTCCTCCACCCCGCCTCTCTCAGCTATTGAATCCAACCCACCTGCCCACACACATATTGTTATCTGCCAGTTTCACCCTCCCTACCCCCTGTGAATACGGCCTTCCTACGGTCTGTCATGAAACTATCACCAGCTTATCGGCCTCCCCGAAGGCCGGGTGTCTAGACCGACCTGATCGCATTTGATCGCTTCGTCATTGCCTGTCGGTCGCTTGTGCCTGTACTTGTGCCCTTTGGAGCCATGACGGTCCACTGCGGCCAGACATTGTATCTTATCCCACGAACGCAAACGAATCGAGTACTGTACTTTCTTCTGAAGAACGCTGATTGACGCAAGTTTCTAGCGTCTTGATTTTGTTCTGATATTTGACGTCGTTGGTTAAACCTGCGTCCCCTAACGTTCGTCGGGAGAACGTGTAATCAGAGTCACTGCAAACGATCTCAGTTTAGCACAAAACTTACTCATTCACACCACATTGTTCGTTCCGTTTACATGGCAGGTTTTTAATTACCATGGTTCATTTTTGGACACTTATGTGTTAACTTCATCCATGCTCAACTTGATGGAGGTGCGCGCATTTCAAGGGAGCTGTCACTTTATAAAACTCACAAATTATCATCCTACTGGACCGGTTAACTTTGACTAGCGGTTTGAACATGACAAAAAAGGCTGCGGTTAGATACCGATTTTACTCAGCAAGGTAACGTCCGAAAATGCTAGACTTCCGTCGATGGGATTGGGAAATCCCGTGAGGACTAACAGGGAAAGGAAGGCAGCACATCAGCTGCTTATCCAGACGACAATTCTCCCAGTGATCCAAAAGCAGCTACATGGATAAAAAATAAATTATGTATGCAAAATTAAGTGTAGTTCCACCTACATAGATTTTTTCCTAACTTCCTTGATTGGTTCAGATGATGCGAAGTAACGAAAGAAATCCTGACTAGGAATAGACTGATCAAACCAAATCTGTTGGGTGGTGAAATTCATTTAAGAGGGCTTCACATCTCTCCCTATGCGTCACCTTCATATGTAATCAAATAATCTGAAACAATGAAAGGGAAATACCAGACGGACTGAAAGTTTGGAAAACAGAAACCAGTCAAGTATACTTTTAGTTCAGTCTGGATGGAAATTTCTTCAAGATAAAAACGGTGTGAAACCTCACGTTCGAACATGTCGAAAGCACAGTTTATAGCTACTGATTAAGCTTAATTGAAACTTGATGCTTACAGTAGTGGGGCCAGAAGCAGCCAAGAACGTCTGAGTACGCTATCCGGAGTGTATTTCAGTTAGACAATACCTTAGAACGACTGGTAACACATCCTAAGGATCCAATTTCTATGGGCGACCAGACAGACTGCGTTTAGGAGATCAAATGCGGTGACTGCAAAGCCAGCTACATTGGAGATACAAGTAGACAACTGAAAGTACGTGTTGCCGAACACAAGAGGCACACAAGGTATCCTCCTAAACACGCCTATCAATTTCAGAGGCTAGAGAAGGATTCGGCCATCGCACTACATGCACTGTCAGAGAATCACAACGTAGGTTTTGATCAAGCTCGAGTGATTCACAAGGGTCTGGCTTCCTATGCGGAGCGGTGCTGTGCTGAAGTTCTGACCATTTACACACAGCACGCTTGTGTTAATCGCAATGATAGCAAACCCCTGTCTGCAGTGTGGCGTGGATGGATAAACAGCACCAGACACGGACGCGTCTTATCTACATCTGTCTCACCCCCACTTAGTGGGCAAAGGATTAGACCAATCCGGTCAGATGCACCACAAATTGGCCTAACCACGGCAAATCCTATGTGACCTCTGTTCCTCTATCAATGTGCTTTCGATTACAACAATCCTGAGGAAGGCCACCCGAGGTGGTTGAAACGTAGAGTATTACAACTTGCTCGTAACGTTGTGTTATTCCCAATCTGTTTTTTATCAATAACGTGTACAATAGTTCACTAAAAATCACCATGATCCGATTTAGATCGCGAACTGCGTGAGAAAGACTTCACGCCATCAACGGCTCGTGTTCTATAATCTTATCGCGGAGATACACAAATTCCAGTGTGTCGTGAAGTGGAACAGACGTTGTTCCTGTTTGAGTTGTGAACCATTTTAATCAATGGCAGCAGATTAATCGCTTCCTTCCGCTTCCTTCCATCGCTTACCACCGAAACCAATCTCTCACGCACAGAAAAAGTGTGTGTGACGGGAAGTAGTTGAAGAAGAGAAATGCGGAGTTATTACAAAGCAGTATGACGGAAGCGGCGCTATCTCTGCTCACTGCTCTCAAGCTTATGCAGTGGCAGTTTCTCATAGGGTTGTATTACGATAGACGAATGATCGCTAACTAATCTACCTGAAAAACGTGAATGGTAAACAACATTTTTCAGTACTGATATTGAGAAGTAAACAACCAATTTCAAGTGAACAACAGAACAACAGCGCCGCTTTATAGTACATATGGTGCCCACAAGCAGCTGCTACTCAACAGTCGGAAAATGGTATTTTGGTTTCAAGTACAGGGCAAAAACTGGAACTTTTGAATGTGAGACCAATTCGCGTTCTAAGGATGTATTAACAATGGAAAACTTTACAAACTCTCACCATTCCCATCAACATAGTAAGCTCTTGTAGCAAAATATGCATACAGACTCGTACAATACCTTCGGCGCTAGTTCACTTGATTACATTTGAGTGAAAGGGGCTAGTTGGAGAGTCCAGTTGAACACAAGAGTTACGATTAAATGTAGGTGAAGTTTAACTTGTAATTAACCAAATCCCGACTAACTCTTAACGACATAAAACTGTGACTATCCAATGATCTTATGTTCTTCAAAATGATTGTAACACTAAAAATCACTTAAGCTTGTTTTGGAAGGGTTCGTATGTGAGAGGCAGGAATCTGCCATAGTGTACCCATTTCTTTGTTGTTTAAACGTCTAATGTAACAGTAATTTTGTTTACCGAATGTCAAATACGAGACCGAAATGCATAAATCAACCTGTTACACACTGTATATAATGAGATATTTTTCGATAACCTACTATGTAATGGAAAATAGGACAACAATGAAAGTTTGATGGTCATTTTTGAATTAGAGGTTGAAACTTATGATGAGATGTTCGCTGGTGAAGGTGAATCAATGCGCATGGAGCTCATGGTGTCTATTCTTGTTTGTGCACGAATCAATATGTTCGCAGTGAATTAAAATCACGTGTTTTGACATGGCTTCGATATAAACAAAAAAAATTTAGCCAACAAAAGTATTAATAGTTTCGTTTGACTGTGTTCGTGTTTTTGGCCAAAGACTGACGAATCGGCAAGGAATGTGAAATTGATCCAAGAGAGGCAATTACTCACCCAAGCAGGTACAACTTGGACCATTCTTTCGGTCTGACTTCTCTTAAGGAATACCATACTTAAGAACCAATAGCCGGCGACTAGTTTTGTTTAGCTGAAAACGTTCCACTTCAGTGAGCTCATATTTTGTTGGGTTATCTAACCGGCGGTGCGGGTACTTCAGCTCACGCCGAAATACATCAACGCGGCAGCAAGATATGTCTAAAGTCCACAACGAACGGAATGGAGACAGCATATGCGACCAGATGAGCCATCGCTCAACTGGAATGGTCCAACAGAAGAGACATGGCTGAGAAAATGGGATGGACAACCAGATCGGGGGCGCGTCCGTTGCAACACTCGGCGGAATGTCGTAGAATGCGGACGGAGTTCGCAGTGGAGAGATGGCGAACAGCGCGAGCGCTGGATGAGTCAACGCTCAACGCGATCGGCTCAACGGATGACGAATAGCAGGTGGAAAACGCCCTGACAGAAGACGACGGACACACACCCGGCCGAAACGCACACGACGTGTGAGCGGAAACAAGGGGTGCTGAGGACCGGAATTATGACTCATAAAGGCGAGCGCGCGTGTTGCAGGGGAACGAGCGAATTGAACAATAAAGATTGTGCTTTATTGAACGCCTTGCTCGCAACAATATGAATAGAGAGTAACACGTACGACATTTAGTCGTAGTTCGTGAAAGATGTTTTCATCACACAAACGGCGAAGCCATACTAATTAACAATACATGGATTCTCAGACTTCTACAAGTCTACTGAAACCCTTTATTTTATGATGGTACTGCCAGCCATTACATGTCTTTAACCAAAATGAACATCCGAGCAAAAACCTGCATGCTACAATTGTAATGGTCGTAAATGTACCTCATTTGTTACTGTAACAAGTGACTCAGCACGCATTAGCCGCTGAATATATAGGCGGTCACAAGGTAAAAAATGTTTTGTAGATAGACCACCCGGTTCACTGATTACTTGCGAGGCTGAAAGCTTAGCACTCAAAGGTTGCTGCGTCGTTAGTTGTTCAGGTACGGGTTTGTGGTTCTGAAAGATGTCACACTCTTTGACAGTTTAATTTTCCACGACTGGATGAAAGTTCATCCTCTCTCCACGTGCGTGAAATTTCGAATGCATATGCGTATGTTTTATGGGTACATGCTGATTATGGCCATTCACAAACGAGTAATATAGACCAGAAAATACGTGTAGTTTTGCAACAGAACTGTATACCGCACCACATGGTTTTGTTCAACAGCAGGCAAGTCTCAACCACCGAACGGCGTATCTTATCACGGTCATCCCCTAAACCAATGTTCTCTAGACAGTACACTGCTTGGTACACCTCGATCTGTCAAGTCGTCTGGAGCTACTGATAAAAGTAAAAACCATTGAGAAAGGGACCCCCGTTGGTTTCGCAAAGGTAGCAGAAAGCGCGCTGATGACCCTAGCGGTATAAGTCCTATCTGGCAAGCAGTGCTGAGGTCTGTTAAGCAGCTGAATACCGATGTCCACGGCTGGTAGCTTCGTAAGTGATGCACAATTAAACAACACAACAAAAGAGCTATTGAAGTCGAGGACTGATATATCTACAGAGACCTTCTCTTCAAAAGCCATCACACATGGTTTGAACTCCCTCAGTGAGTTAGTGGTCCACGACTGAAATTATTGTAATCCGCATTATCTAAGGTGACTGTCTCATGCTTCCAACAACTGTTTCTCACCTCTTTGGATAAAGACGGTAGCACTGTATCCGAGAAGCGGTTTGTGAGGGTTTTGTTACTGTCTTGATAGAGAATCGATGTGGCAGTGCACATTCGTGGTGTGTGCAGTGTATTCGAGTCGTAAGAGTGTCGAAACAAAGAATTAGAAATACCGACACAACCGCAACCTATTTCTTAATGGGAATATGTGATAGTTTGTACAGGCCTGGTAATTAGGTGTAGTTCATTAGTCTCAAGTCAATTTCAGAAAGCTGACTGCGGTCATGGAGCCTGACCATGTGGGTCGTCCTACTCAGTTTGTGTCTTCAAGGTTTTCAGCGATGGGAGGGCTTGATTTTAGAGAACTACTGATATCCTTAATTTCAGCGATAATGAGTGTTGCCTGTTTTGAAGAACCTAGTACTCCTTCTCACTGTTAAAACTTACATAATATTGTGATCTACCTTCAATCAAGTCATCAGCTTTGCAAACAGACTGCAATGAACAAATACCAAGCTGGTCTAATGCAACACAGTGAGACACAACGTAATCGGAAACCGGGTACGTCTCGAGGTGACGGATATTTGTATGGGAAAAATACTGTCACATTTGTGGTGCATTAACAAGTGACGGAACTCACAGGCTACTTATAATTTGCGTGGGTGGACCGGCTGCAAGCAGATGCTGCAGTTTTCTGCGCCTTGCACACTCTTCTGATAGCTAGAAACATTGGTGTTTTTATTCGTAGCTCGAGTTGAGTATTTGGATATTTAGAAGTATGCTGAGCTTGCAAATGTTTCATCACCAAACACGATGAAATCATCAGGGCATAATTGTCTCCACGTGTAGGTTTGAGCTTGGGGTTTATTGATGTGATTTATGCATGCACTTTTATACGTAAATCACCGGACCTGTTGACATGAATTCTGACTGATCACTTTTGGCGTTTTGGCCCTTGACCTGAATTACTGCTGGCCTTGTTTGTTACTTTCGAAATTTGACCTATTGCTCGATTAGTTATTTCCCAAACCTTTTGAACCTTTGATCATGAGTCTGTTTGATAGAGTCTTGTTGCTGTTGAACTTTTTTCGTGTCCTTTGGCTGGGTGGGTTACTTCCTCGTTTTTGGGATTCGATTCGATTGATCGTTCGTTGTTCCATCCTCACCTTTCCGGATTCCCTGGCAATTGTCTTGACTACGTTCACAACTCCCCAAGCCGTCGGTTGGCACTAGTTCATAGACGCTATGCAGCTGCACGTGTATTTTTATTGACCCAGATAATGAGTAACAGGCTTTTCTGGCGTTTGTTTGAGAATTTTTGTGGTGCTCAGGTTGAACGCCTGTCCAGTTTGATGCCTACGGACGGAGATTTAAAAAATGAAGTAATTGATTTTGAAAATCAGTTCTTCCTCACGATTTCTTGTTGGTAACTTTCATCCAATTTGTTTTCCGCACTCATCGTATTGGAATTCGTACACAATGTTTTTTCAGTCAGTAGATTTGTTTTGTTCCTTAGTTTTTCTAAGATACTTTTCATAATGCCGTCGTTGGTTTGTCTGCTAACGTGGTATAGTGTGGTCTTAGTAGTCTTGCGGTCATTCCTGATAAGGTTTCACAATCCGTTTCGTCGAGAATTCTGTAGGGCTTGGATCTTTTTGTAAGATATCCGCACCAAATTTAGTAAGAATGAAGTTGAACAGTTTGGGCGTTGTGTTTAACATGTTATTGATAAACAGATTGGGAATAACAGAACGTTACGAGCAAGTTGTAATAATCTACGTTTCAACCACCTCGGGTGGCCTTCCTCAGGAGAGTTGTAATCGAAATCATCCGAGGTGGTTGAAACGTAGAGAATCACATCTTGGATCTCTTACACTACACAACAAACTCTGTCCACAAATAGTAGTGTGAAGCGAATGGTCTAACCTAACGCACAGATTTAAAGGAATGTTCAAAGACCAATTCTGTAGTAATCAAGATGACGTTGCGAGAGAATCTATTCAAAATTTGAGGGGTTAATGCATGTCAGAGTTGAAAACCAGTGTTGTGAAAGAGGAACTAAAGGACCAAAGGAGCTATTCAGAAATGTAAACCACAGTAAATGCATAATGGTCAGACTAGTAAGTACTATTTTCTTGTGGGAATATTACTCTGGTATTTTCCGAAAAGTACTGAGCCGCTAAAGTGGAGAGAGTGTGATGGTGTCGCGCGATGAATTATTCTATGCTGTTACTGTGATGATTGTTACTACACAGAATTGACTATGTGTACTACTTTCCATAAAGAAGTTCAGCAGCGCGTGGCCACAAACCAACAAACCGAGTTAATTGAACTGAAATAGGATCACAATGCCAGGGTACTAGCGAACAGATTATCAAAATGGATAAGTAGACAGTCCCATTGATTTTGATTGACAGGTCGTCTTCCTCAAATGGACTACAAGTTGGTGCTAAAAAGCTAGAGACGGATTACAGTCACAAAATATAACATTCATTTTCGTCAGAGTTCTGCTGAGTGGCCAAGAGTGAAAAACACAAGGAAACTGATCCGCGATCCAAAATGGTGATGCAAGCAACACTTAAGCACAGTAAAACAATCAGCAAACGGCTATTCACACAAAAACATCTTAGTCAAGGTCAAGTTAACGAGCCTAAGTAGGAGAGGTGAACAATACACGAGTTTGTGTCGGATTTTCAAATACTTGAACTTGAAAGGTCGATTCATTGAGATAGCTTTATCCTCATGCAGGCTCAATTTGTTACGGAGTACAGAAATCCTAAACTGTCGTCGAGGACTTCATAGGGCTTGCAGTCAAATTGTGAAACAGTACGCCCTAGACAAGCGATACGCCCAAAAGGTAACTACTCCCACGTTCGAACTGCACACTCAGGTTCCCCATGATCGGTTTTTCACAGGAATTCAAGCAATGCGTTTTTACTTGGTGGTAGCACAAAGTCTGTGGCTTCTATTGATGAATTATTGCTCAAGCGGTATGATGTTACTCTGTGTAATCATTGGGTGCCGAAATAACCCCCGTTACTTTTTCTAATGGACGTTATTTTAAATATTATCGTTTATTTCTTCGGGCGACCCATTCCGTAAAGGTCACTTTCGATTTGTTTCAATCTACTGAGCTTTGTCTTCAGCCGAACTCTCCTATTGCTGGCTAAACTCAGCTTTCTTGAAACTTTGACATGTTGGTTGTCTGTAAACATGAAAGCCTAACTTTTGCATTTCATTCACCGTGAACATGTAAGTGAGTATGTTTACCGCTCACCCAGCGGAGAACATAAAGCTACTTGTTGATTTCATCTAACGCCAAGAAGGAAACCACACAGATGCTCTCATGTCTTAAAGTGCACTGGTGAACGGGGAATAAACTTATAAACTTTTATAGCTACGAGTTGAAGGCTGTTCACCGTATTGCAATCAGACATAAGCCAGACATCGCTTTATAGTAGGCCCGGAGATGAAGACAACAGTCGGATGAACGACAACTAAAGTTACCCATGGAAACCGTCTGTTGTTCTTGTTTGTCAGATAGACAAAACAAAATCCTTCGGGATAGGCTCAAAAACACTGCTTCTCCTGTTTGTTTTTCGGCGAAAATCGCGTGTTACTAGTAGTGGGAGTCAAGAGAGATTTAGCCTTCTGGTCTGACAATAGTATGATACTGTGTTGGGGAAGGAGGCGATAGAGCTTCTGATTCTTCCCTCAACGCTTATCGCACAGATAGGCTGTGCAAGAATGTTTACTGAACGTGAATACGAAACTCTACAGGATGGTCACCTCCCAGTCAGAATTCCTTTGTAGATACAATGCAAAGATTTTAGTGCACATACGAGTGTTTACTTAAACTGAGAGTCCGTTATAGCACGGGACCGCCACATACTCAGGGTGGAGATAATTAATTATTCTGAGCGACACGCCTGGAATATCAGATAGCTGTTGGTTGACTAAAATCGCAAGTTGAAATAATTCATTTGACTACCGAAAGGTAATATCTTTAAAGAAATACATTCAAAAAAGATACGCGATGTCATTTAAACTGCCAAAATTGTCATGGTAACCAACCGGTTGTGGTAAAGTCAGTCATTGTAACGTAGGTTATTCTTGTCAAACCAAACTTTCATTCTGCGTGAACTGTAGAACTCCCAGAGAAGTGGAAACATGAACACCAAAGAGAAATCAAGTTAATTCACATTGTTGACTAGCACTCCATTCCAGATGAATATATCTGTGTGTACATAAGCGAAAGGATTCATCGATATTCACGTCTTTTAAACAAACATACAACTACACAGAATTTCAAAAACCTGTCTTGATCCGCCTGTGCATTCTAACCAGACGCAAGATGCTTACAAACACTGAACAAATGCTGGCGCTCTTGAGTCCATCCCCGTGTGTTATATTTTTCTGAAATATGTTTATCAGTTTATGAATTTACAAAAACGATACCCGCTAAGGAAAACTGGAGCGCGTGAAAATAACTCGTGTACAGCTTTGCTGCTATTGAACGTTAGAACTCTGGAACAAAAATTAGCCTGTCTGTAGAAAAAAGTGGGTTTGCGTCAAGAGCTGGTCAGAAGACTGGGTCATCTGAAATCGACTAGGCCGGGATTAGAATTCCGACCATGCTTTCCCAAGAAGAATGAGTCGATCACTGCCTGGTTGGATTACCATTAAAAGCGAGTAAATTATTATATGCGTAGACGTAGCCGCCGTCACTTGTGATTAATGCTAGTTGGTTCATTTCCTAGACGTCATTGCTCATCTCCAGCCACTGGGAAACAGATGTAGTTTGAGAAGACGCAAATCATGTGAAGTTCCCCGAAGTAGCATTCCACACATAGAGATCACGCATGGGCGTGTGAGTAATTTCAAACACCAACGAAAGCTTCCGCAGGAGGACAGCTCGTCTTATTTGTAATTAGTAGCATGCCGAAATGCGATCAAATTGCGAGAAAATATGTGGAAATCATAAGATTTGCATCCTATGATTGTCTTACTCAATTTCATTAATGGAACAAGGTTTTCCAGACATGCACTGATTGACTGAAAGAATAGACTGAGATCTTCAGACTGGTATCTGCTTGTCTTCTGTGTAAAGCGACACAGCTGAATTTATGTTCAACCTAAAACCGCGCCAAAGCCCAGTGAGAATTTTAACTTTGCACATCGTTTAATAAATAAGACAGGGTAGCTGTTTAACGACAGAATATCATACAACGATTTTAATTCTTCTCTTCAAATTTCCATATCGTAGATTTTACTGACTGTGCAATCAAACTCCCAAACTAGAGAGGGCCGTTGCTATATCGATTTCAAGACAAGCTACTATATTGCTTAGGTGCGTTTCCGGAGGTGCATATTCAAAACCGACAAAATCACATTTCTGGCAAACAGTACTTAAAAAGTTATTCGTTTGGCTTCACGATACGTCTTTTCGCAAAATTGTCAGACTAATTATGAAATTGTGAATAACCCCAAAACTCATAGAGACGAGGATGCAGATACGTAAATTTAAAGTGGGTGTCTGTTTTGAATCTGGTTGCACGTTTAGATAAACTGAAATTGAGAAGGAAATCTGAGTTGAACAGAAGATTGTAGGCAGGCAAATTTCATGCATTACTGTTGCAAAACATGACAGACCCACTGGGATTAGAACGAAGAGTGATTCTATAGTCGTACTTCCAAAAAGTGGTCAAAACCTTTATCAAGTAAATCCTTGGTTAAGCCACGAGTTAAAAACCGAACAGTTATCGGTTTCCCAGCGTTTCGACCCTCTCGGAGAGCCTTTATCAAGCGAAACCGATAACTCTTTGGTTTTTAACTCGTTGTGGCTTAACCAAGGATTTACTTGATAATGAACGTCAGCACAACGCACAATATATTTTCGCACATTCGTTTTGTGTACGGTTCGGATGTACTAACTTTGGTCAAAACCTTATTGGTAGAAGTGTAGAAATTGTAATCGGAGAACAACGTGGCCAACAACAGCAGTACGCATGCATTAAAATAAAACGGACAATAACGTTATGTGAGTACGGAGCGACTAAGAACGTGAAACATAAAGACTGTCTTTCCACTATAGCAGCAGCATAGTTAACAGGTGAGGACTGATGATCTCATGCATTTGAGAATGTCGATAATACATTACTGTAAGAAGGCAAATTGTAACATCCTTGTAATTCAGTAAGGTTATTCTGCAGGGCAATGGAAGAAGATATCTGGAGTGTTTGACGCCAACGACATCATCATCAACACCTCTTAGCGTAAAATGATCCTCGGGAATGGGCATAAGCTCGCATCTATTCAAATGGGAAATGGAGAAAAATGTGCACTTTGGACGACGCCGGAATTTGTAATAAGTGTGGAAGACGCCTGAATTTTCAAGCTTCTCAACTATGAACAACTTGGACAACATTAACAGAGCGGATTAAATGTCACATTCGTTGGGGAGACAATTCAGAGTTACCATACTGATGCAACCGTAAGCAGCTTTGTCTTTAAGAACGCACATTCTACCAAGGGGCGAAGAGGTTGTGTGTACAATATCTTAAAAGTGGAACAAGGCTGAAAGTAGGCAAACTGATGGGGGTAAGTGTGGTTGTTTTGGTTCACCGGTTGATTAAATGGGATCATCTGAGAAACTGTAAACTTCACCAATGTGTACCGATTCGGACAGATGCGCCCTCCTATGGTATTGATGTGATGCCAGCAGTTCTCCAACAGTAACCAACTGTTCTCCCTGCGGTACAGTTTATGAATATCTCCTCAAGAGACCATTGACATCTCAGTACACTATTTAAGAGTGACTGGCAACAGTCCACTCAGTCACACTACCTCTCCGGCTTCGAGTTGCCAATTCTTTCATACAGTTATAGGTTACGTTGGGAGGGAAGTATCAGTAAAAAAAATTCCATTCACCTACACAAAATGTACAGTGTAACTTTTCATGATCGGTAATGCTGGTGTGTTGAGCTGTATGCACCACTTAACTGCTTGAATGCTATTGAGATTTTGCGACAGTTTTTGTTACCAAATAACGTTAGAGTGTGTAAAGCATTGGGGTGATGGAACTAACAGTTGTTTCCTGATGAGACTTTCTTCCCTAATGGAGAGCTCGTCGTGGGTTTTGCCTGCCCAGTCGTTCGGTAGACAACGAGGTTGCAAATCTGTCGGCGCGTTTGAAAAATGGAAGCTAGGAGGAACAAACTTCAAAACAGAGGCCAGATAAGGATGAGCTTTTATTCAAATTGGGGGTAACATTGAGAATTTTTAAACGTTTTATCATTACCATTAAAACTGTCCTCAGATACAAAAGGGGGCTTAAATTTGGTAAAAGAACACATTCTGCAGGATAAACATCGGTAAATGTTTCCCTGCTCCACATAGGAGAATTCGCGGCTTGCGAACAACATAGAGAATGTGAATCAAAATTAATTCTGACGAAATTAAATACATCCTGCATCACGTGACGATATTTGAATGAATCAAAAGGTCAATAATAGCTAGGTTGAGAAGTGAGCCCGATGGAACCGGTGGTCATATCAGGCAAAGTAGCCTGGTAACTGTCACGGATGAACTAATGAGCACGCACAAAAATACACCAAGGATAGCTCCTGGATTGGATGAATAACTGAAAAACAACCAACCAGAGCCAAGTGATTGAATCTTCCAACACGTCTTGTCCATGTAAACATCTGATTAACAATTGTCTTGGCAAAAATCATTCGTATTGACTGAAACGTAGGAATTATGACTGTTGCGAACGTACTCCTGTTTCTGACTTTTCGGTTATTCCACGTGTAAGTAATTGTGAATGAAAGGGAACGATATTCAATCGGACACGTTGATTCATATACCATATATTATTTTGGCTTCCTAGAGGTTTGATATAGTTAAGCAAGTTACATGCTGATTTATACCACGAATGGCTGATGTAGATGACAGCACCCACATCTTAATCATTCTGGCATATTTACTTGCCCAAGCTATAGGATTGAAAGCATAAATTGGTTTACGTCATCCCTAACACTAGACTGCAACGAAACCACGTGCATCATAATTATTTCCAAACATTCCTAATGCTGTCGTTAAAAATGTTGCCCAAGTCACTCACTTCGACGAGTGACGAATGAATATTCTCACTTATTAAAACGGAATTATCCATTCTGGACACAACTTGTTTCCTACTTGATATCGTCAATTCTACTAAACGATCACTAGTTGTTTCGTAGTATTTCTGGTAGATTATTGTGTAGTTGTGTACAGCTGTCGCTCGAAAAGTGTCTCACCGGTTCATTAGTATGGCGAGAAAGTTGCACAATAAATGGAGATTATGATCAGCGATTACCAGGAGGATCATATCGTTGTATTGTTATTCATAATCAAACACTCCCAGAAAGCGCGTGGCTTCACAGTGTTATTGGCTGTCATCTCTACGTCATTACTGCAACACGGTGTGGAAATGTGAAGTTATTTTGGTAACGCCGTCTGATATGTATTGTTCTCCGGAAGAATCTTTCAGAGTTAAGATGACGAAGACAGTCAAGTGAGAAAAAACGTGTTGCAGCCAATCACGATCCTCGCTGGGATAGCCTAGCTGCATCGCCAGTGTGAGGCATTAAACTCATATATCATTTACGTATCTGACACAGTGAGATTCTTCTCTACTGAAATGAACGTTGTCAGGACCGTTGTCCTGAAGTTGCTTAGGGCTTTAATGTGGTCCCTCGCACCTGGATTACCGTTATATCCTAGAATTGTACGCGACACCAAGACCGCGCTGAGCAAAACAGTGTTTCCGGAGAGATTGTGTATGAATAGTGGACTGCAAAAGCGCAAGCAGAGCGTGCACAGAGAAGTGAGGCTCATGGTCGGTGACCGTCTGATTCTGCAAGTTAACATCGACGGAAAGGTCTCTTCTGACCAGGCATTAAACGATGGTCGATTCGGTTGCGCATCATTAGGGTTTTCTCACAGTTCCGTATGTGAATGTCTGATCATACGCTCCTAGTCACCTGAAGCTTTTGGACGCATATATCTTTGAGGTTGCTACAACCGCTGAGAATGATTCAAGGAATTACTCTGTATAACAGTTCGCTTTGGAGATAATTCATTTGTATACAGTAGACCTACTCGCCGGTTTCTGTAGAACTCCATAGGTCACACCGGTTGGTACGGCTGTGACAGAAATTGCATACTATGTAGTCAAAAAGATGGCCTCCCTTGAAATTTCTGAAGCGTCTGTGGACGCATTCAGATTTTTAAGAGCCATGACTCATATTATTATACACTCACCACGTACGGTAAAATATTGCTTGTTATACACAGATTTTCTGGTCATCCGAAACTGCACTTAAGTAGGCGGATCAGCTACCACGTTTCATTTCGGGTCCCCAAAACGCTCTTAGACACCACAACATTGAAATCCCTCTAGAATGTAAAAAGTCATAAAGAACGAACGTCAACGATCACCCAGCAGTTGTTGTAGATACGTTGTGTAACAAGAAGTCAAAGAACTCTTCGAATCGCGAACGTGGTAGTGATTAACAAACAGAAACCATTTTTCAGCGTTTAGAAAGGAACGTTCATCAGCTTCAGATTGCTCTGATAACTGATGCATATTGGTCGGTGTTTGGTTGTCGATTTCGTCGTTTTGCCTCCTAAATCTTAGGGTGGTTCACCAAATGAGCTTGATGAGATGCAGCGAAAAGTGACTGGAGGAATATCTTGTGCAAAATGCCGATAATGACTTCTCTGTTTACCAGATTGTCCCTTTTTTTACCCATTCAAGTGTTCTAACAGTAACTAGGAATTCATAGATCACGTTTAACACTGTTTAATGGAATAAAAATTCGGAAATAGGCCACATGAGCTAGAGCGAGAAAACTATCGTGAGTGGAAAACAAGAACCAGAAAGAACCAGATAAGACGATCATAGAAGATAGTCAGTGCGTCAGAATGAATAGACTTACGAGAGCACCAGTAAAAAAAAAGAGAGAAGGAAACAGCTCACTTCGAACGCGTACGCTTTCGATTGCGGACTAACAAATCCGAAAATGGATCGATCGATCAATATTGCATGATTTCCTTTGAATGCTTTGTTATGAGATCTGCCTTCTATTAGTGTTCAAGTGAATCGGATAGTTATAGTATTTTTGTGTGTACAGATGATTTCTGCTTCTCTCAGGCGACGCCATCATGAAAAACGTTATCTATTGGGATTCTCCTTAATCTGCTGATTGTCATGATGACTGATCTTCAGGCATTTCCAGCGAACTTCATAACATCTGTCTGAATTTTTTAAGTGTTAAAAGCGTTCAGAGCTTGGATCAATAGGAGCGAGCTCGGTGAAGGATATTATACAAATTCGTTTCGTATAACGGGACAGAGTAGCCGTTTTCACTTTTGTACACGTACAACCGACTGCTGGTGGCTGTTAGTATTCAAGGGGACCTAATGCAAAGATGCAAGGTTGAGGTCGACAATCGCCAATTCATTTTGTTTCAAGCGTTCCTTCTGTTCTACCAATATTATTGTTTCCACAAATAAAGGAAAACCGATTGATACAATGACTGACAGAAAGCACAGAAATTTGCCTGTGACTGGGGTTGGAGGTCACTCAGTGATTTATGAGAGAAAGGCAATCTCCGCGACATCGTACATAAATGTTTCATCAGGGCATTAATCATTTTTCCGAGACTGTTAATTGAAATGGCGTATTTGGAGAAGAGTTTGAGGTCGCTAGCGTTGTCAGTTACTTTCACAATCGCACGTTCCACAGCAGTAAGTTTACTCCGTTTTCGAGAGCGGCACTTAGGTAGGCTAGAACTTTATGCAACACACTTTGCACGGCATATAGTCTATCTTGTGGGTAAATTCTTGACACTGTAAAATGGTTAACTTTCTGGTGACTTATTGTTTGAAACATGAAGAAAACATGAAATTCATACAATTTCTTGTCCATGTTGGACCAAGGTTCACTGGACGTCTGAAAGGCGCCTAATCAAGATGTGTAGAAAAAGCAAGCTGATATCTGTTTCTGACTAGACCGTTAATGAAAGATTTGGGTCGATATACTTGAGGACTTGAATAGTTTCTTCCGTTTATTCCTTGTCTTGTCCAATGAAGAACACCGTCGATTCATGGTTTGTTTAATTTCATCCTGCTGCCCACAGGAAATATTATCTGTTCAGCTCCAGCCATGAACACGTCAGCTAAAAGAGGACCGATTGAGCTCTCAGTGGCTAGACTGTCTATCTTCCGAAACACCATTGACGACCAATTAATATTTCAGATGTTTCTTATAGCTCAAATATGAGTGTTTCAACTGGTTAACGGGAATCTGAAAATGAGTGCAGCTGGGTAGAGGGGCGTTACGGTAAGTTTGAAAAGAAAAAAATGGGCATATTGTTCATGGCAACGAACAGAGTGGTATCTGTTCAAAACTGCCTATCAAAGTATGCAAAACTGAGTCTTGGCAAAAAGGATTTAAAATGTCAACCAACTATTATATGAGCTCATTTTAGGAGGAATCCTTCACTACAAAAATGGACTGCATAAAGTTGATTAATCTGTGAGTTTTAGTTAAACCATACAGTCGTGGAGTCTTGGTATCCATGGGTTTTACAATACGATACTGCCTGTCATTCATAAAGCTATGACAAGATTATATATGAGTCCTGCAATTAGTTTTTTGACTAACACCTTATTATCTAGTGCCTGCTAGTCTGAATTCGTTAGGTCCGCGGGTTCTTCCAACTTGTTCACGTACTCCTGAAGGTTCAGTAAACAGCACCGGTTTCTTTAGATGGTTATACAAGAACCTTCAGCCGTTCACTTGTTAGACGATACCTCTGTTGTATTGGAGGTCGTTGGAAATTGTACGGTTGGTCAACGAACCAAGTCTTTAGACAACTATCACTACCGACAGATATGGGGATTAGACCATTCAACCGTGCTGGTCAATTCTCGAACTGTACATCCAGTAAGGTGTCAGTTTTTGCTCCTAATGCACAGGGAAATTCAGTCAAACTGAGAATGCTCTCACCTACGTTGGTAGTAACACGACAAATGTTAGATTAAGAACATGGTTAGATAGGTTTTTTGGAAATTCTGGGATAGCCAGGTTGTCTCTCAGCCTTTACTGTAGTGCTTCCGTGGTACTGGCTGCATTACGCCTCAATCTCAAATACCAACGGTCGGCGACTCAGTTATATAATCCAAATGGTACTTCATTGCGCGTGTCACTCAACGGAGGAAGCTTTTATTGTACGGTGCCGACAAACCTGTTGGTTTTCTGGTTTTAACGGACTATTCTAGTCGGTGAAGCCAGAGAGGCGAAGTAACAGGATTTCGAGCAAAACCCTATCGTTGGCTACAAGACTGGTCCAAATTCTCCCCCTTCTACTCGATTAAAATAATCAGTTAAGCCATTAATCATTGTAAAAGTCACTGGAACTTTAGCTTGCGGATCCATTTTCCCAACAAACTATGGAGATGTGGACATATATTCTCACCCTACACCTGTGGTAGACGACCAATTTATGACATGACTTCGAACAATATTGTCACCTTCTCCAGTAACTCGGTGACACAAAGTTCGTAGTAGATTGAGTCAATTGGCTTGGACTACCCTTACCTGAGATCTGATATGCGTAGTTAGACTTGCGCCTCGTTTCTTCAGAAATCCCTCCAAATATGCAGAATTGTTCATTTTAGCGTCGTGTGTATAGAAGATGCATATCCACAGCAGTCAATCTCACCCAAATTCAATGTTCTGAACCACTGATCAAACTCTGAGTGGTGAGCTACTTGTCTGCACACTATACAGTTCAACACAACGTTCTTCATAGAACTGTTTTCCACTTGGACTCACCCAGCTATTGCTCTGCGACAGACTGTTCCACTAGTTGTAGGTGACAAAATTCTAAAATCAGGCGTTTCAAAATGCCGTTATGCTGCTACATTACAGAAAACGTCCGTGTCACCAACTGTTTAACGAACGTAATTTTGCAAATTGTCCACACTGTTGGATGATTTTGATTCCGGATGTAGCCATGTTGACATTTCCCCATCTACACTGTACAGCCTACGACATACGAGAGACAAAATTGTCCATCTGTTTACGAGCCGCCCAGGTAAATAATGCGAGCAGTTCTCACCAGCAATGCTTTCCCAATAATTTTCTGCGTTCCTTAGTCTGGTTTATACCTAGTAGATGTGCTACAGATTTGCCAACTGTTCAGGTCTCCCCACGTTTCATTCTTAGCTGGACACCATTAAGGTGTTCACAGACTTTTCATTGACCCGTGCCTTCAAGGAAGAATGGTTGACTGTTAAAATATTTACCTCACGTCTTTACCATGTCCCGACCAACATGTTGGTTTCACCGACCGTATTTTTGGAATTCTAATGTATATGCACTAGTCGTGCTCCTTAGCTACAGGATGCTGATGTGCCTTCGTTTTTCAGTTATTGCATCTTCACAAAACTATGAAATTACTAGAACCATGGCATTAATGCGTCTCCGCTTAACATAAAACAATACGCAGACCAAAACGTCTGACGAGCAGCTATTAGTCCCCAAAATCACCAGATATTTCAAAACTTTTTCGTAATTACCGGTGGCTTAATCGATCGCGGAGTTGAAACTGATCAATGACACAATCAAAAAAGGTTTCATTTCAGAATTAACTCATTCTCGATAAACTAGCTGCCTGGTCTTGTGATCGTTCTGGTGGACAAACATCATTGTGAACGTTTCAAGAAAAAAATGAGCTAACAGCTTAAGTGAAAACGGCGGTCACTCGATAGACGCTTGAGCGATTTTCCACTCAGATGTAAATTCTCACCCCCACTGTTGTAACCGATTTGTGTGCAGCCCGGATCACCCGTTTTGTGTGTGTGTGTGTTCTAGTGTGCTTCCATTTCAGTATACCTCGACTAAAACTCGACCACTACGAATATTGTGTAGTTATGTCGCGTAAATCTCTTGACAATCACCAGTCGTTGTTCTAACGTTAATAATCGCTCATTGTGGGTTGGAACAGTTAAGGTATTTGGTTGTTCAATTTCTCCGCCGGATTCACCGTCAATGATGATTGCAAATGGTTAGTTACGTAATTTAAATAACACTGACTTGAACTACACTCATGCATTAACAGATCACTGGAATAACTGTGACTAATTAGCTTAGAGTAGTAGTTTCTAATGGGAGACTAAGGGGATTGTTGGAGGACATCACCAAGAAAATGTGTGGGGAGGAAATATGATTGACTTCACTTTGTTGCGTTGCGACAGAAACAAGATTGAAGAAATAGGGAAATACTTCAGTAATGAGGTCATCTAATTCAGGACATTTAAGTATAGTTCATTCTGTCTGTAGGTAGCTATCCAACCGCAAGTCATCTGCACCTTGTTTGTGCTAAGTGGATCTCTGCACCAGGTCATCAAGCACATACTGCTAGCGTACTGCAGTGCACACGTACTCATACACGCATGCAACACCTCTCTAGCATGTATCTATCAAGTTTTATGTTACACAACTATACGTGGACAGAGACACGCGAAGTGAGGATGGTTTCAACTCAAGTGCCACTCCGGGATCCGCATTCTTCTGGTGTCTTTTATCGTATTTTGATAAGAACAACCATAGGGAAAACCGTTCGCTGTAGTAATCTAAACGAATGTCTGTTGCAACTATGTAATATGGTTGGCGGCATCCGATTCGGATTAGCCTGTCACAGTGACCGAAGCCAAAGGACGCCTGCGCTTATCCATCACTGCAACTGGCTTGCGCTGCACCAATTGCAGTTCCACCAACACACCACATATCCAGTGTAAACCCGAAGGAATAAGAC